>ML100513.1:30068-112603 GCA_003697995.1 Taxidea taxus jeffersonii | reverse complement strand
AAACCAAAAGAGACTCTTAATGTCATAAAACAAACTGAGGGGGGTGGGGGGAAGAGGGGTTGGGAGAGGGTGGTGGGGTTACATCATATGTTTAAATAAAGCTTAAATAAAGTAAAAAAAAAAAAAAAAAAGATTGCTATTAAAGATGGAGGAGACTTCAAGCCTGAGACCTACCCCTGTGAGGAAATGCAGAACAGAAAAAGACATAACAAAGCTGAAAAACAAGTTTTAACTGGATCAAGGTCATTCACTATGACGCTTTGACTAAAAATCTTAACACTTTTTGGAAGAATGTCATATAAAGCCTCTACAGTTTATCATCCATAATCTGAAAAGCAACTGAAAATTGCAAGCATACTAAAAACAAAAGCAAATGACCAAAGAGAAAGGGCAAGAAATAAAGAGATATAGGCACCATCCATATGGCCACCACAGGAGCAGGTGTGTTGCTGGCCCTAGCCACCTTGGAGAAGCCCAGTCCAATGCTATTTGGCCACATTCAGCATCTGGGAGGATACCTCACTATGCACTGGACTTCCCTTAGCCCAGGCTACTTCTTGGCCAGTCTCCTTCCCATGTGCCTGTGCAAGTCAGGGCCCTCCTGCACCAAAATGGCCCCCATTATAGGCTGCCAGTGGTCATCAACCCCAAAAGCAACTGAAAATTCTTGTCAGAAGAGATTTGGCTGGCATAAATAAGTTCTGTAAAATAAGACTTGAAAACCTTGTCCTATACAATAAAAGACTTGTATAAATTTTGTTTGGGCCATACATTAGAATACAGGGGGAAAATGGCTGCCCATCACATTTTTAATTGCTGAGAGGTGCTCCAGCTTTAGCCAGAATATGACCTGTATTTACAGGATTCAAACTTTTTAGAAAATTACTTGTTCACTGTAAAAAGAGATTAAAGAAATTATGAGGTAAGGCAAGAAATCTCACCATGTGTAGGAATCTTTATAGTATTCACATGACTATAATGTGCTATAGTTTTTATGGTATCCACATGACTGTTCAAAGCATAAACACATTTACCCTGAGATCCATGTAGTAAGTAATAGACTTTTGTAAAGTGTTGCTTATTTGTAAGCTGACGTATATGAAATAATCCTAGTGAATAGTGAGTGTTACCAGATGTGCTTGAAATGGGAACTTTGTTCCTGTGAAAGTTATAGCAGTCTTTCTTATTTCAAGTGTATTATGGTGCTCATTTGCTTCTTTTGTTTTTTAAACAATAAAATATGCCACACTATGAAGGATTATAATCTTGCTACTGAAACAAGAAAAAATTTTCAAAACAATTCCCACTTCTGTATAAAATAAGATGTTCTATTGCTACTGTTCTAACTGTCCAGCATATTAGCGGTTCCCTGATGTGCTGTGGGCAAGTCCATGAACTAGCAGAATTTCTGCTGGAATTAATTTAAGAGTGTCTGAGTCGATGTTAAACAAACATCAAGTGACAATGTCACCTTTTTCTTGTCATGGCTTTAGCATGATAATTAAGGTATATTTCTGTTTAAAACCACATGCCATTAGTTTTTACTTTGCTTCCAGAATTGGAAATCTTTTTCAGTCAATATTTTAAAGAAATAGGAAACCATGATTATTTTTACTCTGAAGTGCTAGTTAATGAATACAAAGAGATTAGAGAGATTTAGAAATATTCATCACTTAATAGTGTTTAAAGTTTATTTCAGTATACTTAATATGGATAACATTTTAGGAAGAGGAATATGTTTATTGATTTAAAGTGGGAAATGAAAGAGGTCCCAAGAGTGGCTGACTCTTAATTTCGGCTCAGGTCTTGATCTCAGGGTCATGGGATAGAGCCCTGCATCAGGCTCCATGCTCAGCCAGAGTCTGCTTAAGATTATCTCTCCCTTGGCCTCTACTCTCTTTCCTTAAAATAAATAAATAAATCTTTTTTTTTTAAATGTGGGAAATGATGGTTAGGAACCAAATTCTATTTCAAGACCTGTGACTATATTACACATTATACAGCAGATTTCATTTTTCATGACATGTCTTATCTTCCTAAACTATAAAACAGAGATAATGATTTTTAAAAGAGAGAGAGAGAGAGATAAAGAATCTACAAGTGACTCAGACTTTAAAATACTAAGATTGGTAAGTTAAAAAAGCAAAAGATGAGGAGTGAGAAAATTTCGACAGGAAATTGGGACCTATAAAAAAATCAAATGGACATTCTTTTTTTTTAAGATTTTTATTTATTTATTTGACAGAGAGAGATCACAAGTAGGCAGAGAGGCAGGTAGAGAGAGGGGGGTGGGGGGAAGCAGGCTCCCCGCTGAGCAGAGAGCCCGATGCGGGACTCGATCCCAGGACCCTGAGAGCATGACCTGAGCTGAAGGCAGAGGCTTTAACCCACTGAGCCACCCAGGCACCCTCAAATGGAGATTCTTAATCTGATGATAGATAGATGATAGATAGATAGATAGATAGATAGATAGATAGATAGATAGATATCTCCAATAAAAAATTTATTTGGGTTTAAATAAAATAAATGCAAGGTTTGTAAAATCAGAAACAGGTCACTAGGAAATATAAAAATACTGTGTCAGAGAGGAAAACGGGGAAAAATAAAAACAGTGTTTAAGAGATACATTGGACACGTTTCAAAGATCTAATGTATAACTAGATGTCCAAAAGAAAAGAGAAAGACAATGTGGCAGAAACAATCCTGGAAGAGATAATGACAGAGAATTTTCAAACTGGCAAAAGACATCAATTCAAAGCTCCAAAAAAATGCACTGAGATCAAGAAAAGATATGTCAAAGAAAACTATCAATAAACACCTCATAGTTGACTTACCAAAAATGAGACTAGATGGGGCTGAGAATTTGTAAATGGAAAGGTGGGTCAGGCAAAGACAGATGAACAGAAGCACAGCCAGCTAAAAGGATAGAAAATATAGAAATGAGGATATGAGACACAGTAGACATGGCGATGAGACAAGATCTAAATCAAGAATAATCTGAGGTATAAAAGAAATGAGATAGAATCTGACTAAAGCAGTATTTGAAAATAAAATGGTTATGATTTTTCAGATTTAAGAAATGCTACAAACCTCAGGAAGGATTATTACAAACAAACATTTTATATAAAGGAAGCACTATAAAGTTTGAACAGTCGAAGCATAGTTGTATTTTACAGTGGAATCTTAAAACTGGGAGAGGTCTGAGAGATAAACTAATATAACACACTGATTTTACAGAGGAAGCAGATCAACAACTGCACAAGCAAATGACCTAAGAAAAGGCACAGATAAGGCACAGGCAGAATCAGAATTCTTGAATTTAGATTAGGTGTTGTTTTCACTATACAAGACTTTTTCTCTCATTTAACTTTATATGTCAGCAGCATTATCCTAAGATATAGATCCTCCTATCATTTTAAAACTATATTTTGTTAACTAAACTATTTTTAAATCTTTCTTGCTTACTTCTATATTGCCAAACAGATTGATAATGTAAAAAAAGTAACTCGAAGTCCATCACTCACTCAGCCTGTTTAATGTTAGAGGTAGAGCAGGGACAGAAATTCAGATGATTGAACTTCCAATCACAGAGCATTTTTCACATCCAGCTTGTTGATGTTACCGGTTTTTAATATCAATGGTGCACTGTGTCTTTTTTTTTTTAACATATAATGTATTATTTGCTTCAGGGGTACAGGTCTGTGATTCATCGGTCTTATACAATTCACAGAGCTCACCATAGTCTATACCTTCCCCAATGTCCATCACCCAGCCACCCTATCCCTGGCACTCTCTCCCTTCAAGCAACCCTCAGTTTCCCGAGATTAAGAGTCTCTTATGGTTTGTCTCTCTCCCTGGTCCCATCTTGCTTCATTTTTCCCTCCCTTGCCCCATAACCCCTACCCTGCCTCTCAAATTCCTCATACAAGTGAGAACATATAGTTGTCTTTCTCAGACTGACTTATTTCTCTTAGCATAGTACCCTCTAGTTTCATCCATGTCATTGCAAATGGCAAGATTTAATTTTTGATGGCTGCATAGTATTCCATTGTGTGTGTGTATTTGTGAGAGATATATATATATCTCACATCTTTTTTATCCATTTATCTGTTAATGGACATCTAGGCCTTTCCACAGCCCAGAGACACTGCCAGATTTTAAAGAGTGATCTTTAAGTTAGGGCAGCCAGATTGTTAATATGCAGCTGGGGCTGCTACTCTGACCCCAAGCCCAAAGGGGCAAGTGTGAGTGATGGGCACTTGAGCTGAAGCTTCTTTAGGTTCATGGTTTAGAAGAGACCCATTTCACCAGTAGCCAGCAATCTTAGAAAGTTACATAATCAGGCACTATGCTGACAGAAAAGTCGAACTTTCTACCACACGATACAGGAAAATTGATTTTTTTTTGCACTCCGTTTTCCAAGATTAAAGATTACCTCCTCTTCCTCCCTTGATATATTCTTCCTCTGTAAATTCAGTAAATCCCTCTGCTTATTTCCATTATTTCCACTCATCCCACTGGTATTGTCATTTGAAATTAGTTGGTTGCTCTTCTTGGTTTCAGGCAACAAAAAACCCAGAAACCCTACTGAAGTTTCCACAAAAGGAACTGTTATTGACTAGTTTCACTCAAACATCCAGAGGTAAAGCAGGCTTCAATGCAGTTCATTCATGTCTGGCTAAGTTTCTCTGTAATCCTTTTGGCTACATCCTTGGCTGACTTTCCTCCTCATCACAAGGTGGCTTCTTGAAGCAGCAGACTCTGCCTGATCCCTCTTTCACATCTAGGTAAAAAAGAACAAGCATCTCACAGCCATCAAACAAGATTTCTCAGGTCTGTATAGAAGACAATCACTATAGATAAAAGAATGTCATATAGGTTTACACCTTGGTTACATGCTTATTGTTGAAATGATAACTGTTATAAATGATACTGAATTGCCTCTGGAGCTGGGTGTGATATTCATCACCTGCAAATCCTTAATCTCCTGACTGCTACACAATGGGAAACAAAATGGCGTTAGGTAGACATGCAAAACATCCATTGTATCTGTGGTGGATTTTGTTTTTTCTATTGTCTCTATAAAACCATGACAACCTGGAAGATAGAGACAGTACTGACATATCTCTGTATCTTCAGGTCCTACTTCAGAGCTGGCATATATAATCAGTATTCAATAGTCACCTGAATGAATGAATAACTAAAATAACTAATAACTAATTCTTCTCAGAAATGTATTTGTCATCAACCATCTCATAATTCTTAAAACGTATTGTAGTTGTAATAATATTTGCACAACACCATATTGCTCAATCCCATCCTGCATGGTTATAATTTTTACCTATTGCTTTCTGGGTGTTTCACTTTGTTTCAACACATTACCGATTATTTTTAGAGCTGCTATTAACACAGACTTCAATTCCTGTCCTGTTTTCCCCTTGAGCAGTGAAGCAGTTGCCATGGGAACGAAATCTAATACCTCTCTCTAGAGACTCACATCAATGCAATTTGATGTGGGGGACTAACATACTACCTCCTACCTGTATTTTAAAAGTCTGGAGATATAATACCTCAAAAGATGCAAGTCTTTACCAGGGTACGGCATACTTGATAAAGTATGGGCTTGACAGCTTGTCTAAGAGATGTATCAGAGCTCTCATCTGGAAATAATCCCCTAATCAGAGCTGGAGAAAGGTTTTCATGCTTGAACTGACTAAAAATTCCAAGTCACAAGGTAAATTTTATTTCGAGATGGGAGGAAGGATCATTTTAATTGGCACCACTCATTCAGCACAAGGTCACAGACACATAACCTTTCTCGGAGAACCAAGTATGGTGATTACGTGGGATGCTTCTTCCCCATCTCCACCCTACACAAAAAGTAAGGTTTGGAATCAAATCCAGGTAGACTGATAGAGGAAGAGAAGAGTAATTTCCCAAGTACATTTTGCTGAGGCAGCTCCCATCAGCCAAGGACTGTTCTCTGAAAAATTTGTAGATCTGAGCCTTAGCTTTAGTACTCTCAGCACCTAGGAGAAGGATACATTGGCTATGTGGGAAGCTAGGTGGGGAACCACAGCATTGACTGTATATGAGCAGAAATGGTTCATTACCAGGTCCTAAACTCTCAGCTGGAACTGATTTTCATAGTGTATAATGAGGCTTTGACCTTGTCAGCACTCCAGAATCTTTTATTTGGTGGACATACTTGTTATGATGGAATTTTCCATCCTTCCATGAGATACATGTTTACACAGTCTATCTCTACAGGTATATATCTGAGGGTAACCTGGGTTAACTCAAGGACATGGAAAGGAAGAAGCCAAAATGGGGAAGATGCAGGTGATGACAAGACTGTGAGAGAAAGATTAAAATATTAGATGCAATGGTATCAACAGTACCTAAAGTGTAGTGACCTAACCAAAGTGGCTTGTGAATAGACAAGGCACAGCCTACTAATCCTAAGGGGTATTGGATCTTAGAAATGAAGAGATAACAATGAGCACATGGATGAGAAATGAAGCAAAAAAGTACACATACCAACTGGAACAGGGTATATAGACTGAAATCAGCACCAGAAAAGAAGAGCCAGGGAGTGAGTTTAGACTGTAAGACAATAGTCAGGATACCCTCTATTCTGTTGTAGTATTCCAACAGATTCCTTTATGCCATGTTTTTAAGTCGGAAAAGCAAAAGATATGTTTATGCCAAGTTTTTGTGCTGGAGAAGCAAAAGATTTGTTTTTTGAATTTGTTTTGTTTTTAACTGTCTACTTCTTTGATTTACGGTCCTGGCTTTACCAAGATGATTTTTTAAAAGATGACACTCAGTGTTGTCTGTTCTTGGTCTGTGCCTTCCCTGTCTCTTTCAAAAGGGAAGTGTAACCATGAGCTAGATCAAGCCTCATTCTCCCAGGGCCCTGTTCGCCACAGTTTTGTTCTTTGCTGTGTTAACAGTTGCCCTCATCCTAGCCCCCTCCCAGCTGCTCCCAAGGAACATTCAGTTCCCATGATTTTTCTGGAAAGAAGGAGGTCAATATTATTAGTGGAGTGTGTTCTACATACCACCAGGTTTGGAAATATTTTTTGTCAAGACATGCATAGGCTCTCTCACACTGAATACTTCTACAACAAAGCCAACCCACACTTGGCCCATTTCTACCTAGGACTCAGGGGCATTCAAGTTTGCCAGGTTCTCTGCAGGGTATTAGTTGGGGCTGTTTTCTTGGTTCCTTCATACTAGGCCCATTTCCAAGTGGCTGGGTACAGATCTTGTTCTTACTTGGTTTGCTTTGGACAGAATTGTTGACCTGCTCCTACTCTACCTCTTTCTTTTTTGCTCTATACTACTTAAACCCAACCCCCCACACATGCCCCCACTTCATTCACTATGTCCATTCTTGCTTTCTCACCCATTCTTATTTTTACAATCCTACTCTACTCCCTTCTCTTAGTCCATTATATAATGGCTGGGGGGCTAGACTGGATTATGTGAGGGAATGTAATAGAAAGAGATGTCAGAGGACAGCTCAAGGCCTTATGGGCCATTGTAAAGACTTTGGCTTTTACTCCTAAGGAAATGGGAAGCCATTGGAAATTTTTCAGATAAGAAGTAGACATGGTCTAAAAATGATGGAAAAGAATCACTCTGGTTGTTATTTTAGGAACAGTCTGAGGGGTTGTGCGGGCACAAGAGTGAAATCCAGAAAACCATCTGTAAGCCACCAAAATAATTCAGATTGAGATGATGGAGTCTTGATCCAAGGTGGTCATGATGTAGAAAAATGTCAGGGTTCAAAGCTGATGGCAAAAAAAGAATTCTTGATATGTCTTTGGTGCAAAAAGCTGGTTTTATCAAAGCATAGTGACAGGACTTGTGGGCAGAAAGAGCTGCGATCAGGTCATGAGGAGTGACCCATTATATACTTTCAAGTTGGGAGGTGGTTAGGGATAACATAAGCCTCCCAGGTTGTTTAAAAACATGGTTTCCAGGATCCTGAGGGAGCTATCTATTGTTAGGAAAAGGTGATTTATTACTATTTAGTAAACAGTCAGTCATGAGACTCTTCAGATGTATATCAGTGGGCCATGTGCTTGAAGGTTGATTGCCAACATGTATCTTGAGGGGTAGAGAAAAAGTAAGTTTCCAAAGGAATTTTTGTATGTTGAAGTAGACTTACAGGATCCTGGGGGGTTGGGCTAAGATTGCCTCTTGCCCTTAGCAAAATAGTAACATCAAGGCAGCTGAGTTGCTAGAGGAATGTCACTCTGCCATTTCAAGGACTTGTCAATGGGCAGTAAATAGTAAGGAAATTGAATTTTTCTTTTGCCTTTGTTTCCCACACCAGTCACAATAGAGGTGATAAGATGAGGTCAGATCCAAATATATGTAGTCAAGCTGAAAGAATTTTCTGACAGTTTGAATATAGGGTATGAGAGAAAGAATGGAGGGAAAGCTGATTCTACGGGTTTTGAACTGAACAAATATTTAAACACTTACATACTATATCAGGAAATCATGATTGTGTCAGGCATTATCCTAAGCCCTTTGCCAATCACAATTCACTTAATCCTCATAACCCTATGAGACAAATGTTGTTAGCACTCCCATTTTATAGATGAGGAACTTGCTATGCAGATTGCTTAAATAACATGCAGGGCCCTTGTGAATGTTGTTGCCATTAACTGAGATGGATCAGTGTAGGAGTGGAATGAATATGGAATAGCATTAGAAGCTTACCTTTCTACTTTTTAAGGTCTAGAGACCACTAATTGTCCAGGCTCAGTCCACCTTTGCCTTTAGCTTTTATTAGTTCATGGTATGTATATTTTTTACCTACAAGGGTTAAACCAGCTACCCTGGTTTGGCACCAGGACTCCCACAGCTTCAGCTTCCACTGGAAATAGTGGTATGCTGGTAACATTTACCAGTCCTTCAAGGGAGAAAAGGTAGCATTTTCTGAGCATTTGTTGATTTCTGTGATGCAAATATTCTCACCATAGCCAATTTCAAACAACATAGTGTTATTGAATATGGAGACTAGAAGAGATGTACACAATTTGCCCTCAGCTATAGCACACCACTAATTGGAAACTTTAAGATGATTTAAAAATGCTAGGGAATATCTATCAATGGTAATTGAGGGCTCTCAAATGAGGAGAATTTATGATTGAAGACATAGCCAAACTAGCTGGGAAAAATAATTTACATTTGAACTAGAAGTTGAAGTATAGATGATAAAGCAAGAATAGACAGAAGAAAATCCAAGAATGTGGAATAATGAAGGAGCTATATAAGAGAGGTCAGTGGTTGAAATAGCTGATCCCTGATTGATGGCAGAAGGGTCCAGAGCAGAGATGACTAGAATGCAGGATTCAGCCAATCAGAAGTCTCAAGAGTAAGCAGAGGAATCCAGTCAATGTAACAGAGAGGAATCAGAAAACTTCAATAGCAGGCAGTAGCTAAAGAAGCTCATGCATAGTGTTTGTCAAATGAGTGCTTCTCCAAACCATTTGCTTCTGAACCTCTGAAAGGCATTTTAAAAGATCTTTCTGCTGCAATGTGTCTGGGTTGGGTAAGGATCTTCTTAATATACACAGCTTCTTAAAAGTTCCGTAAGTGATTTATATATAATACTAGCCTTAAACCTGGTAAACAATAAAGGCAGGAGGAATCAGGTTATCAAGGCATTCCAAGACAAAATAAAAGACACCTAATTATGAGATTAGAATTTAGGACCAGGATAACAATACCTGAAAAGAATGGAGCAAAGATAATATGGCAGCCAAGTAAATGTGATACACAAGCACTGATATTGAGACCTGAATACCAAGAGACACATAAGGGACACTTAGCAAAACTACATAAAAGCTCCCGTACACATCACTAAGAAGTTTTCAGCTTCATGGCAGTGAGTGCCAAGAGAAAATTTTATACAGGGAAATGACACCACCACTCTACTAGGATAGAATGCAAAGAAACAAGACTGAAAGGCATAAAACTAAGGGAGCAAATGAAGCAGATGCTGATAAAGGCATGAACAATGGCTGTGACAATAAGGTGGGATAGTGAGGTTGGTTTTAGAAATATTTTAGAGTTAGAACTCATATAGGATATTTGATTGAATATGGAGAGGGAAGAATAGGCAGAAATTGAAGAAGATTGCCATGTACATGTACAAAAAAGGTGATTCAGCAAACATTTGCATTCAGGGAGATGGGCACCTAAGAAGAAAAAGAGATGAGAAAGTATATATTCACTAGGAATCTTGTTTGCAAATGAGAGAAAATAACTCAATTGGCTTAGGGGAAAAGAAAGGTTTTCCTTGCTGCATGAAATCTAAGAAAGGATTAATAGTGTAGTAGTGTACAACAATAGTGTAGTGAACTGTGATAGCTACAGTGTTGTCTTCTTAGGACATACTTTAATATCACTTCTAACAAGGGTTCTCAGGTTTTGAGCATGGCCCTGTCTGACCTACCCATGCACACAGATAGATGTACCATGTGAACTGGGTGTGGCCAATTAGAGTACCCCATGTTTTTGGCCAGAGTGATTAGCTCAGAAGTGGTAGCTCATAAGACATGAGCTGAGCCAATCAAGGCCCTCATGAGACTTTTTATTAAAACTAGCAGAGAGCTTTGGTCTTTGGGGTCACTGTTTAGGAAGGATGAAAGACTAGGGCTGCTTGCAACTCATTCTCAGCAACCTAGAAAAAGCCTAATTGCATGAAGTTTAATTGCGACTAACTCAAACGCTGAAACAAGCAGAGATGAGAGGTGGATAAAAAGAGATCCAGCAGTTCTGAAGTGTCACTTCCAGGCATTAACAGAGGCCTGGTTAATGCAGTTATTTAATTGATCATGTTAGCTACTTTAATCTCCCTCCCAACCATATAAGATAAAAAATTCTTTTTTCTCCCCTAAACTAGTTAGCAATGGATCTCTGTGATATAAAGTATAAGATTCTCCATTGAGACCTCCAAAAGGCTAGAAATACAACTGGGCCTCAGGAAAACTATATCCAGGGACTGAAATATCATTAGTCCTACACCTTTAACCTGCCTCTCTCTGGACATTGGTTTCATTCTGTCTCACTACAGACCGCTTTCGTTTACATTGTTCGAAATGTGACCACAACAGCTCCCTAGTTTTACTTTTCATAGGTTCTATCTCTATTTTTGAACTTGGTTCTATCTCTATTTTTAAATAGGTTTTATCCCTATTTTTGAACTTGGAAGCATAGAGAGTAAAAGGCAGTCTTACTCTCTGCCTTTTAGTCTCTGTGCTTCCAAGTTCAAAAACTCTAAGAAAGGATTCTAATTGGCCCACTTTGGGTCACAGAATAATAGATCAATCAATTGTGACTAGGGTTTTGAAATACTCTGTTTGACTAAATATGGGCGAGGCTGACATCCCTGAGCCAATCAAATGAGGCCACTGGGGCAAATTCCTGTAAGAAAATAGCAACACTCAGGGAAGCTTAAGGAGGAGGCACAGGAACAATCCCAAGAAGAATGAAGTAGTATTCCTAGAAGAAGGACAAATGTAGCTATCAGTGTCCCTTACTGGAAGATGGTGTTTTAAACATGTTGAAATTGAGGCCTAGTGCAGGGCCAAAAGGCGACCAAGGAAGTATGGCCTGTTAAAATTATCAATCAGGTCTATCAGGGACAATGTCTGGATATCATTGATTCTGATGAAACAGATCACTTTGGACTATAAGCTGCAAATTTAAACTATACCCTATGTATCATTTTACCCCAAGATTACCTAGAATTTCAGTGTTCAAAACAAGCATGCACAATTTAATACGGCTATGTGCTATAGTAGGGTGGAATTGTGAAGTAAGAGAAGAGAAAAGGTTGGGAATCACAAAGGCAGGACCTTAAGAGCAAAAACTCCTTATCTATGTCTCTGCTCTCTTGGGCAAGAGACCAAGAGACAAGGTCATGAACTAACAGAGCCCCAGGACCCCAAGCTTTTTGGTCTGAACAACTGGAATAATGACATTGCCATTGACCAAGAAAGGGAAGATTGTGAGTAGGGCAGAGTTGGGGTAAGTTTGAGTTTTATCTCAGATATTTAAGTGGATATGTCAGGTAAGCTATTCAAAAAGTGACTGGATTTCAGAAGAGCAATCTGGGTGTTCCAATACTAAGGGTCAGGGATGAAATGAGAAGCCAGATTGATGAAGGAGTCTTTGGAGGATGGAGAAAAACTGGGAGAATGTGGTGTTCTGGAAGCCACATCAATGAGAAACATCAAATAGAAGGGGAAAATCAGCTGTGACAGATCCTGCTGAAGGGTCACATAAATAATGACAGAGAAGTAATTGTTGGATTTAACAATGGGGCTGCCACTGGTGATTTTGACAGCATCCATTAAGTGATGGAAGCAAAAGACAAAAGTCACACTTTAGCCATGGATGCCAGGAGAAAAGACTGAAATTAAATGGGACACAGTTCTGGAAACCAGAGGATGCATAAGATGTAACATCTCAGGACTCTGACTTATCCAGGTTCATGATGCCCATAAGGTGACACGTCCCCCATACACAGAGACACCATGAGAGAGAGAAAATCAGGTTTGGGGAGGTTATTTGATAAACTGAGCACTATTGGTATGGCTTTTATTTTACTAAGAGGGACTGAGTATTAGATAAAGCTTCTGTTTAAATAAACAGATCAGACTAAGATTTAAATTAATGTTTTCCTTCTTATCAGCAGTGGAGAGAAAAAAATCAAATCTAGTAAGGACAAAACTAAAGGAGCTACATTTATTCTCATATTGGATTTGTTACCTGTGTTAGGTTTTTCACCTTCATGGGTTCTTTTTATCATGTTTTTTCCAGGTTTATTGAGTTATCATTGACAAATAAATATTGCATATATTTCTGGTTATGTGATGATTTGATATACATACACATTGTCAAATGATTACCACAATCAAGCTAATTAACATATCCATCACCATACATACAGCTACCTTTTTGTGAGTGTGTGTGGTGAGTATGCTTAAAGTCTTGGTAGCAAACTTCACATTTACAAGTCAGTATTATTAATGGGTCACCACACTGTACATTACATCCCCAGAACTTAGTCATCTTATAACCAAAAGTTTGTACTCTTTGACCAACATTTCCCAATTTTCCTTACCCCCCAGTTTCTGGTAACCACCATTCTACACTGCTTCCTTGAGTTTGATATTTTTAGATTCCATATAAAGTGAGATAATGCAGTTTTTCATTTCCTTTCTGTGACTTTCACCCACACCCTAATGACACTTCTCATTTGGCATTCTGATGTAAGTATTATGTTGGCTTTCACCCTGTGAGACATTATTGAGAAAAATCACATGGTCATACCAACCATCAAGGTATGAGAGGCCATATGTGTTCATTGGAGGGCATGTTAAAGATTATTTATGCAAAAGGATATCCTGGCTAAGATCGGGCTCAAAAGATATTATATTTTTGATGAGTAAAACTAAGTAAAAACTTTTAATTGAATGTGGCAGTGTAATAAGTTGTTCATCATCTAAAGATGTAGACTTCAAATTACCTAGATAAACTGTTCCCTTATTTTTAGATAATCAACAGATGAGCCCTTCAACTATACAAATTTTTTAAGATTTTATTTATTTGACAAACAGAGATCACAAGTAGGCAAAGAGGAAGGGAAGCAGGCTCCCAGCTGAGCAGAGAGCCCAATTCGGGGCTCGATCCCAGGACCCTGGGATCATGACCTGAGCCGAAGTCAGAGGTTCAACCCACTGAGCCACCCAGGTGTCCCCAACTATACAAATTTAAGGCATGTCCTTTGTTCTTGACAAAATTATGATGACCTATAGGCCAAAGTCAAGTGTTGTGGTTTGATCAGTCACTGTGTAAGGTAGAATCAGAGCTAGATCTGTGAGAATATGGATTTCATTTTTTTAATTAGTTTTAGTATCATTATTATTATTACTGGTTGACTTGTTTCTTTGATTTTTTGGTTTTTTTGTTTATTATAATTTTTGAGGATTACTTGTAAGAGATGAGTCACAGAAGATAGAAGTAGCTTTCCTAGAAGACAGCATGAACAGAATTCTCCAACATCCAGAAGATATAGTGAGAAGAGACATTCTCTGAGGTCCTTTTAGAAGCAGCGACGCTCTGCTCCCTTGGTGAGCTATACCCATGAGGACATGGCTATGGTGCCACATACTCATCAGTCACAGCAACAGGAGATCTTTTTTAGACTACTTGGTTGCTAGCCTGAGGAAGATAGAACAAGAAAGGAGAAATATGAAAGATGTCACACTGGGAGTGTGAACACCTGGGAAGCTCCCTTTGGAGATTGGGAGACAAAATTGCAAGACTCTTGGATGCTGAGGTCATGTAAACATAGTGTGGGAGACATTGTAATCTGGGTATTAAAAATAAAAGAGATTTAATTTTATGTCCGAAGACTAGTGAGGATTTCTTCCAACCTCCTTACTAGGTACAAATTAAGTGTCTTGAACTAGATTACCCAGGAAGATACTGAAACTTGTGCATCAATATTTTAAGCTCTAGGAAGTTTTAATAATATCAGCTAAGAAAGTAAAATAAAACAAAAATCTTCTCTGCCATAAAGTCAAATGCAACTTTATCGGAAAACAATATTTCTCCCAAATACACAATGCAGCCATAATGTACCATAGGAGCCCAATTCTTAGAGTATCTCCTGATTTCTTACTGAGAAGTCTTCTCTAAAATCACAGATTATCAGAAACACTTTTGTTTGAAATGATTTCAGTAGGAAAAAACATCCCACTCTTGTCTGGAAGAGTAAGTTGTGAGGCAGCAAAGCAGTCTTGATTTCCAGGCCATCTGTAGAGTTTCAGATAGTGGGTCTCTGCACATAACATCTGACATCTATTTTTAAATGTTTCCAAGAAAGGTCCATTTCACAGTTCAGGACTGATTTTGGCCTCTTTACAGATAGCACCACTTTGCTTTGAGCCCATCAAAACTCTGATGCATTTACATTACACCTGAACTCCATTCTTTTGCAAAGTCCTTAACTCTTTTCCTTCCTTTGCTGAAACAGTCCACAATTCCTTTGATGTGCAATCCCCCACATCACAAGGAGTTGGTAAACTGGATTTATTTAGTCTACAGGTTTGTCCCACAGGCTCTCAGGTGGATTGGGCTAGGAAAAGACCATGTCTTAGATTTTGGAGTCTCCTTTAAGCACCGTAAATTATCTGTATTTTATCCTATTCCTTAAGCAGAAGTAAAAAAGTGATCTGATTGCAAATCAAAGTATGTTTATAGCTGAAAGTTCCCATGTTATAAACACAAAAAAATTCTTAAGACCAAAGACAGAAAAAAAAAAATCAGTCTTTAAAATGAAAACAAAATAAAACAAAACAAACAGAGTTGGTTTCCTTTCACTTTGCTAGAACTCAGGCCGTACCTCTTAGAATACAATGGTCAACAAGAGGGGGTTTTCTCCTTATTAATAAGATGAAGCAAGTAATAGGATATGACCATTGCATCCCTTGAGAGACACTGATAAACTTGACATATGAACCTCCAAGAACCTTCTTCCCAGTCCTCATTCTTGACCTATGACATTATTTTCTAGCTCACTGAGAAGCAGAAAACAACAACAAACAGAAGAGAATATGCTCCAACTCCCACCACTTCTTCCTACCCTCCTGCAATTGTACCTGGATACTATTACTATGGGTGACCTCTCTGTGCACCTAACAAGGGCCATCCCCTCTGCTCTCTTGCCAGATCCCACCTGCTCATGCCCATGCAAGGGCATTGTTCCAGTACTTCGCTTCTTTTTTCCCCTGGTAGTCAGCATCCAAGTCAGTACCCAGCCATCTCCACTCCTGGTATCTATGCCATTATGTAATCTCTTCTCTCTCTGAATCAGGGAAGAACCGTATGACCCACAGAATACTGCAAAAGCAATGGTGTGTGACTTCAGAAGCTATGTCATAAAGGACAATGACACTTCCACTTTTTTAATTTCTCACACTGGGAAAAGCTGCATCATGTCATGAGAACATTCAAGCAGTCCGATGGTGAAGCCCATGTGAAGAGGAACTGAGGTCTTCCACCACCAACTAGACCCATCTTGACAGTCACGTGAGTAAGGAAACTTGAAGGTAGAGCATCTAGAACCACATCTTCAGATGTCTGGAACCTCAGCCAACATCTGCTGCAGCTTTATGAGACATTCAGTGAGAGTCCACCCAAGATGCTCCTGAATTCTTGACTCACAGAAACCGTGAGAAATAATAAATGTTTTGTGTTTTTTAAGCCACTACATTTGGGGATAATTTGCTGTGCCGTAGTAGATGACTAGTACATCTCCTGTGATCAAAATACTTCCATGGCTCCCAATTTTTCTCAGAGAAAAAAACAAAGTGCTCTTGATGACTTATATCCTCTTCATCGTTACCTCTCCAACTTCATCTCCTACCTCACTTTAGTCCCAGCTATAGTGACCTCTTCACATTCCTCAAATATGCTTCAGGGCCTGTGCTCACCACTCCCTCCTCCCTCCCCACCTCTTTCAGGTCTTTACTCAAATGTCTCTCTCTGAGTGAGGCTTTTCCTGGCTGCTCTTCCAAAAACATAGCTTCCCTAAATACACTCACACCCACACACATTCTCCATTATCCCATTCTCCTCTGTTTCTTTTCCCCCAGCATATATTACTATTTAATATACTATATATATTCCTTATTATCCGATTCCCCTTATTAAGACGAAAGCTGAGTCGATGCAGGGAATTTTGTCTACTTCCAATGCCTGAGGCAGTACCTGACTTATTATAGCACACACTCCATAAAGATTTGTCCAATGAGTATATGAATGTTAAGGCTGTAAGAATACTCGATAGTAACTTTAAAAATGCTTCAGACATAGACCTTTTATGACCCACTCCAACTTTATAAACTTCCTTCTAAAATTTACTGCTAGAGAGCGCTTTTCTTTCCTAAATAATTATTTCACAAAAAATGCAGTTAAATGGTAAACTATCCAAACCAACCGTTTGCTTTTTCCCTTTTGAAACTCAGACCAAAATTGAAATTAAACTATAATAATTATGTGAGTCCTTAGGGTCTGCACCTTTTGTTTCATCTTGATTTTTTTTTCTTTTTTTAAGTTCCCTGTTTTTTATCCTTTATTCTTATTATTTCACTGTATGTTTCCATTCTACACTGCTTCAAAGATGTTATGAAATTAATATAAATAAAAGCAAATAAGTAAATAGTGTTTTCTTAAACTCAGAATAGGAAACTAAAACCATCATTGGTTTACTATACTTATACAAACTTTTTAAGGAACAAAGCTTTAACTTTTTTGTGAACCCTTTTAAAAAGTGAACATAAGGTAATAGTTTTATTATTCATCAAGATAAACTTTATTGTAAGATATTTTACTGACAAATATGCTATGAGTCAAGACAAGAATATTTATTTCAACATTAAGTCATCAATTCTGAGTACTGTAGTATATTTTTTCCAATTTCAAATTATCCTTGGAAAATTTTGTTTGCTTTCATTATATAATAAAACTCTTCTTGAAAATTATTTGTGTTAAATTGTTTCCTTCTTTTCCAAAGAACCCAGGAAGAGTTCTTTTAAACACTAAAGTACAGGATTACACTATCTGACAAATCCGCAGGGGTTTTTTTTTGCCTTCCCACAATTCATAATTTCTCATCATATGTAGAGATCCTCAAAATGGGGAGCAGGAGCACACACCCTATAGGATTCTCTAGGATCACTTAGCAACTAGGGTAAAGAGAGAAAATAACTGAGATTTTTTTAAAGCTGTTATATCCATACATACCCCAAAGGATCATAAAATGTTAAACACAAGTTTAGAAAGTACATATGAGTAACATCGGTTTTGATTCTATAGGAAAGTAAAATAGTACTTGACAGTAGATGTCTCACTTTGTAAATACTTCTCATATTAGTGAATAGTTGAAAAAGACCAACAAATAATACATAAATTATATAATATATATACATATGTATGTATATAACCATATTTTAAATGTGATAGAGTTGGTACAGTTCATCTGACTGAGAAAAGAGTATAACTGCTATAAAATAATCACAAACTTAAAGTGATTTTCATAGATTTTATTTTTTAGAACAGTTTTAGATTTACAGAAAAAATGAGAAGATAGGACAGAGTTTCCATATACCACCTCTCTCCCGTCTCACATTTCCCCTATTATTAACATGTTGCTTTGGTATATATCATTGCACATTAATGATGTGTTGCATCATTACAATCAATGAGCCAATATTGATAAGTTATTATGAACTAAAACCCATAGTTTATATTAGGGCTCATTTTTTTAGATTGTACAGTTCTATGGGTTCTGACAAATGTATAATGTCATATATCCACCATTACAGTATCATACAGAGTAGTTTTACTGCCTTTACAATTCCTGTGCTTCACATACTCATTCATCCCCTCCTTTACTTGAAATCTTTGCAAACACAGGCCTTTTTCTGTCTCCATAGTCTTGCCTTTCCCAGAACATCATATAGTTGTATTCATATAGTGTGTCGTTTGTTGTTGTTGTTTTTTTTTTTTCAGATTGGCTCTTTTCACTTAGCAATATGCATTTAAAATTCCTCCATGTCTTTTTGTAATGTGATGGTTCATTTCTTTTTATTTTTAAACAATATTCTATTGTATGATGTACTATGGTTTGTCTATCCACTCACCGATTAAGAGATCTCAGATGATTCTAGTTTTTAGAAATTATGAATAAAGCTGATATAAACATTTGTGTAGGCATAAGTTTTAATTCTTTTGGGAAAATACCTAGAAATGTGATTGCTGCATAATATGGCAAGACAATGTTTAACTTTGAAGAAAGCTCTCAACTGTCTTCCAAAGGAACCTTACCATTTTGCATTCCCACCAGCAAGGAATGAGTTTCATTTGCTCCACAGACTTACCATTAGGTCACACTGTCAGATTTTTGGATTTTAGCTATTTCATTACATATAAAATGGTTTTAAAATGCAATTTAATTTGCAACTGCTGTTTTATCCCTTGGGTTTTGTAGGTGTTTTTTTTTTAACTTTTTTTTTTTAAAGATTTTATTTATTTGACAGATCACAAGTAGGCAGAGAGGCAGGCAGAGAGAGAGGAGGAAGCAGGTGCCCTGCTGAGCAGAGAGCCTGACGCAGGGCTTGATCCCAGGACCCTGGGATCATAACCTGAGCTGAAGGCAGAGGCTTTAACCCACTGAGCCACCCAGGCGCCCCTTGCAACTGCTGTTTTAATTTGAAATTGCCAAATGATATATTATTCTGAGCATCTTTTCATATGATTGTTTGCCATTTTTGTATTTTCTTTAGTAAGACATCTATTTAAATCTTTATTGCACTTTTCAAGTCTTTTTTCAAGTATTTTTTTGAATCTTTATTCCACCTTTTCAAGTTGAGTTTTAAGAGTCCTTTAAATAATTTTGGATGAAAGTTGTTTATCAGGTATGTATTTTGCAAATATGTTATCCTATATGAGGGTTGCCTTTTCATTTTTTTAATAATGTTTTGCAGGGCAGTAGTTTTTTAATTCTAATAAGTCCAATTCATCAGTTGTTTACTTCATTGATTGTGTTTTTAGTGTTGTTTATGAAAACTCATCACCAAACCCAAGTTCACCTAGATTTTGTCCTATATTATCTTCTGCAAGCTTTTAAGTTTTGTGCTTTACATTTAGGTGCATGGACCATATTAAGTTAATTTTTGTGAGAAGTGTAAGTTCTGTATCTAACATTGTCTTGCACATGGATGTCCAATTGTTCCAGCACCATTTATTGAAAAGCCTATACTTTCTCCACTGAATTGCCTGTGTTCCTTTGTCAAAGAACAGGTGGTTACGCATGTGGAAATCTATTTCCTTGGCTCTAGTTTCTGTTCCACTGATCTGTATCTATTTTTTCACTAATGCTACATTGTCTTCATTGCACTACCTGGTCGTAAGCCTTGAAGTTGGGTAGTGTCATTTCTCCAACTTTGTTCTTCTTCAGTATTGTGTTGGTTATTCTGGATATTTTGCCTTTCCACATAAACTTTAGAATCGATTTGTCAATTTTCACAAAATAACTTGTTGAGATTTTTATTGGGATTGCATTTAATTGATAAACCAAGTTGGGAAGAAGAGACATCGTAATATTACTAATTCTTCTATTCATGAACATGGGGTTTCTCTCTGTGTATTTAGTTCTCTGATTTCATTCATCAGAATTTTGTAGTTTTCTTCATATAGATCTTGCAAGTATTTTGTTAGATTTATAGTATTTTTTTATTTTACTGAGTGCTAACATAAATAGAATTGTTTTTAATTATAAACTTTATTGTTCATTGCTGGTATGCAAGAAAACAATTGACTTTTCTATGTTAACCTTGTATCCTGTAACCTTTCTGTAAGTGCTTACTGGTTTCAGGAGTTCTTTTTGGCAATTCTTAGGAATTTTCTATATATACAATCATATAATTTCTGAACAAAGACAGTTTTATTTCTTCCTTCCCAGTCTGTATACCTCTTATTTCTCTTTCTTCTCTTATTTTATTAAGTAGAACTTTCAGGATAATGTTTAAAAGCGGTGGTGAGAGGAGTTACCCTCACCTTGCTCCTGATCTTAGGGGCAAAGATCTAGTTTCTTACCATTATGTATGCTTGCTGTAGGTTTTTGTAGATGTTCTTTATCAAGTTGAGGAAGTTCCCTCTCTTTTCCTAGTTTGTTGAATATTTTTTTCTGGGTATTGGATTTTGTCAAATGCTTTTGCTGCATCTATTGATAAGATCATGCAACTTTTCCTTTTTAACCTGCTGATATGATAGATTACAGAAACTGATTTTTGATTGTTGAACCAGTTTTACATAGCTGGGATAAATCCCATTTGGTCATGGCATATAATTCTTTTGTATACATTGTTACATAGCTTATATTAGCTAATATTTTGATGAAGATTTTTGCATATATGCATCTATAAGAGATATTGGTTTGTAATTTTCCTTTCTTGTAATTTCCTTATCTGGTTTTAGTATTAGGATAATGCTAGCTTCACAGAATGACTTTGGAAGTGTTCTTGTTGCTGTTTTCTGGAAGAGATCATAGATAGTATAAGTTGTTCCTTAAATGTATGATTCACCAGTGAACTCATCTGGACCTGATGCTTTCTGTTAAGAAGGCTACTATTAATTGACACAATTTCTTTAATAGATATAGGTTTATTCAGATTATCTATTTTTCCTTGAATGAGTTTTGGCAGATTGCGTCTTTCAAGGAATTGGTCTATTTTATCTAGGTTATCAAATGTTTGAGCATAGAGTTGTTCAGAATATTCATTATCCTTTTAACATCCAGGGACCAGTAATGATACATCTTTTTCATTTCTAATAATAGTAATTTGTGTCTTCTTTTTTCTTTTCTTAATTAGTCTGGCTAGAGGTTTATTAATTTTAATGATCTCTTTAAATAATCAGTTTTTTGTTTCATTGATTTTCTTTATTGATTTCTGGTTTTCAATTTTATTGAGTTCTACTCTAACCTTTTTTTTTTCTCCTTACTTAGGATATAATTTGTTTTTGTTTCTGATTTCCTACTGTATACAGTTAGATTAGTTATCTCAAAACTTTCTTTTCTGATGTATGAATTCTATAAGTTTCCCTCTAAGCACTGATTTCACTTCATTTCATAAATTTCATAGAGTATTTTCATTTTCATGTAGTTTGAACTTATTTCATTTTGAGAACTTTTCTTTGATCCATGACTTATTTAGGCATGTTGTTTATATTCCAATATTTTGGGATTTTCCAACTATCTCTCTGTTATTTATTTCTAGTGTAACTACACTGTGGCCTGAGAGCATACTTTCTATGATATTTATTCTTTTAAACTTGTCAAGATGTAATCTATGGTGGTCAGTGTTCTATGTGAGCTTAAGGAGAATGTCTAGGCTCCTGTGATTGGATGAAATATTATATAACTGTCAATTAGATCCAGATGATGATAGTACTATTCAGTTCAACTATATCTTTACTGATTTTTTGCCCACTGGATCTGTCAATTACTAATGGAAGGGTGTTAAAGATTCCAACCACAACAGTGAATGTGTGTTGATTTCTTCTTTCAGTTTTAACTGTTTTTGCCTCATGTACTCTGACACTCTGCTGTAATGTGCATAGATAAGATTATAGTGTCTTCTTGGAAAGTCAACCCCTTTATCATTATGTTAGGCCTCTCTTTGTCCCTGATAATTTCCTTGTTCTGAAATCTTCTTTGAAATTAAAATAACTACTCTCAGTTTCATTTTGGTTAGTGTTAGCATGGTATATCTTTCTCCATCCCTTTTAATCTGTGTCTTTGTAATTAAAGTGGGTATCCTGTTAATAGTATGTATCTGGGTTCCATGAAAAACTTCTTTTATCATTTCTTCCAAGATAGGCCTACTGGTATTAATTAATTAATTAATTAATTTAAAAAATCCATTAGTTTTTGTCTGAGAAAGTCTATATATCCTCTTTACTTTTAAAAGAATAATTGTACTTAATTCAGATGTCTAGATTGATGGACTTTTCTTTCAATATGAAATATTTCACTATATTCTCTTCTTGCTTGCATGGTTTCTAAAGAAAAGACTGATAAAATTCTTACCCTTGTTCATCCATAGCCAAACTGACTCCTTTCAACATTTTTCTTCATCTGATTTTTTTGCAATCGAATATGATATGCCCACATGTAAATATTTTCTGGTTTTACCTTGTTTAGTGTTTGTGCTTTGTAGACCTCTGATTTGGTATCATCTGTCATTAATTTTGGAAAATTTTCAGCCATTATTACTTTAAATATTTCTCTTCCTTTCTCTTTTTTCTTTCTGTATTCTCATTACCTTGTTTTACATTCTTTTTGTGTAGTTTTCCACAGTTTTCAGATATTCTATTGAGTTTTTTCAATACTAGATTCTCTTTACATTTACGTTTGCAGAGTTTCTATTGCCAAATCTTCAAGCTCACTAATTTCTTGGCTGTAAAAAAGCATTCTTCATTTCAGTTGCAGTGTTTTTTTTTTTTCATTCTTAAAATGAGTGAAAAGCATTTTCTTTTCATTCTTAAAGTTTTCATCACCCATATTACACATTTTGTCTTGTATGTTAACTTTTTCCAACAGAGCTCTTACCATATTAATAATAGGTATTTTATTTTAATTTTTTTTAAAGATTTTATTTATTTATTTGACAGAGATCACAAGTAGGCAGAGAGGCAGGCAGAGAGAGGGGAAGAAGCAGGCTCTCCACAGAGCAGAGAGCCCGATGTGGGGCTCAATCCCAGCACCCTGGGATCATGACCTGAGCCGAAGGCAGAGGCTTTAACCCACTGAGCCACCCAGGCGCCCCTCCTAGAAACTCTTTAAACAGTGTCTGTGTCTTGCAGCTCTCTCAGTTCTAATCCACTGTTATCGTTGGAACACTTTTAATATGCTCATAATGTATTGGGGAGTGGGAGCACTCTATACTCTTATGAGTAAATCTCCATTTTAGATCCCTGAACTGTAACCCTCAGAGAAATTTCCTAACCTTTCTTTTTCTTCATGAGAGACAGGAAAACTAGAAGGGGCTCAGATCACCCAATTATTCTTCTCCCAAGTCTGATAAAGTTCTGATAAAGATGTGTATCTAGAAGACTAGGCTTTATTTCAGAGAACGGAGGTTCTGGGCACGTTTCATAATTTCATAAGGGGAGGGCTACATCTCCCCTCCCCGTGCCTGAAGGAAGAGGAAATTTTTCTCTAATCTTTACTGTGAGAACCTAGCAAGATTCCTGAAGGTCAACTCCTGGAGGTATGGGTGCTCCCTGGTCACTGGGTCCTCACCATTACTGTTAAAGAGCCCTCTATCCATTACTGGCTTCAGTTAGGTCATAAGGTATGATTCTATGCATTCACCAACCTTTGCAGTTTTCAGGGAAGTGATTTACCTTGTGACCTCAATTATCTGGTAGATATAAGAAGAGTTGCTGATTTTCAATGTGTTCAGCTTTCTTCTTATCTTAATGACAGGAGTGATAACTCCCAAGATCTTCAAATGCCATAGCAGAAACCAGAATTCTAATGATATTTTTTAATACATTTTATCCTTTGACCACCTAAAAGGGTGAAGTACACGGATCTTATTATGTCAGTAACAACATAAAAAAGCAAACAGGTTTAGAGAGAGTAAATGAATTTTCCAAAGATAAATGGCTAGTATATGAAGCTAACCTGGATCTTCTAGTGCCTCCCCAAACTCTTCCAATATAGGCTTTTATGTTGAGACATTAATGCATATGAAACAACTCGAAAGAAGAATTTTAGTTTAAGCAGAGGATCATCCAGGTTTGGATTAGATCTGTGGCATGATGTGAAAAGCACTAGACTTGAGACTTCTTGTAATAAATGTCTTCAATCCTAACTCAGCCCCCAACTCACTTTAAGATTTTAGGAAATTCACAACAAAGTGAGTCTCAGTTTCTCAATGTGAATCTGAAGCAAGAATGAACCACATGATCACTGAGGTCTCCTGAAATCATGAAGTGAAACAATTTGAGGTTGGACTTAGGCCCTCATATTTTGGGGAGAGAGAGGGTTTGTGAGGAAAGGAGAATTTGTTTCCTCAAAATTTCTCTGAACTCTGAATTTCTGAATTAACCTCTTCCCTTAGGTGAAAAGCCTTAACTTCCTTAATTCTTTATATGACGTGATACTTTTTATTCCCATCTGCTACTTACACTATCGGGTTTATTTATTTATTTATTTTGAGAGAGAGAGCATAAGCAGGGAGGGGCAGAGGGAGAGAAAGAGAGAGAGAGAGAGGGAGACAATCCCAAGCAGGCTTCACAACTCAGCATGGAGCCTGAGGCAGGGCTCAGTTTCACAACCCTGAGATCATAACCTGAGCCAAAATCCCAAGTCTGCTGCTTAACCAATTGAGCTACCCAGGCGCCCCTGCTTGTTCATTATTGTTTATGAATATGAATACTGTTTAAATATTTTATTTTTATTTATTTGACAGAGATCAAAGGCAGAAAGGCAAGCAGAGAGAGAGGAAGGGAAGCAGGCTCCTCGATGAGCAGAGAGCCTGATGCGGGGCTCAATCCCAGGACCCTGAGACCATGACCTGAGCCAAAGGCAGAGGCTTTAACCCACTGAGCCACCCAGGTGCCCCATGAGTACTGTTTAAAGCAGGACTTCCTTCCAGGATATCTCATCTTTGAGCAGTCCTTACGCTTTCTTCCTCTTATAACTCTGTAGTCATTACCAACTACTGAATTGTCTCTGTTAACTGTCACTTCCTCAGAAAGGCCTTCCGTGGTCTTTTAGACTAGGACAGAACCCAGCACTTCCCCTTTTCTGAACTTAATTGTTCATATCTATGTCTTTTGCTCTTCTGGAATCCATATGAAGGTAGGACTCCTATAGGTCACTGCTGTATTCCCAGGGCTCTTGAGTCCAGAACAGTGCTGTCCAACAGAACTTTTTGCAATGATAGAAACGTTCTATAATCTGCATATGTGACTATTGAACACTTTAAAAGTTTTCAGTACAAATGAACCACTGAATGTTTATTCTAGTTTGAATTCAAATAACCATATGCAGTTAATGGCTACATCCCTGACCGTGGAGGACCAGAGCAATGTTTCTCAAAATCGAAATCTAGATGTCAGGAATCAGTATTTTTTTTTTAAGATTTTATTTATTTATTAGTCAGAGAGAGAGCAAGCGAGCACAGGCAGACAGAGAGGCAGGCAGAGGCAGAGGGAGAAGCAGGCTCCCAGCCGAGCAAGGAGCCCAATGTGGGACCCGATCCCAGGACGCTGGGACCACGACCTGAGCCGAAGGCAGCCACCCAACCAACTGAGCCACCCAGGCGTCCCAGGAATCAGTATTTTAACTCCTTCTCCAGGCAATTCTTCCCACCAATAAAATTTGACTATTGATCTAGAATGTGATTCTCAAGACTGGCTACACATTAGAATCATCTGGAGGAGAAAATGATTCCTAAACCACATTCCCAGAGATTCTATTTCAGCTGGTCTGCTGTGGGGTCCAGGTATTAGTATTTTTAAAAAACTAAATAAAACAGAAAACCTCTTCGGTGATCATAATGTACAATCAAGTTTCAGAGGCCTAGAGCATATGTTCTCATATGGTACTCACTCAGTACCTACTAGATAAATACACAGAAAAACCAGTCTGTGTGCATTTAGAAATGATCAGTGATTGATTACAAGTGAAATCCTGTGATGCCACAGAGATGTTAGTGACTTTAGTGATTCAGAAGAATTTCTTGATGGTGATAACAAATTCAGCTTCAGATAGCCTTTTATGATTGTATGAAATTCCTTGGCCTTTTGTTTCATCCATAATTAGTACAAATACCACCTAACTCTGTCACCTTTAGAGGGTGACTCGCACAGAGCTCCCTGAAGGATCATCTCTTAAAATACACAAAAGCCTTTCTAGTTTGCTGGTTGATCCACACAAGGCCTGAGGACGCCTCCTCTGGGTAACGTGAGTTACAAGACCGTGCTCCACGCGCAGCAGCTGGAGGAAGGTGTTTCTCAACCTGCGGCCCTGGGCGGCCTCCACGTCTCCTTTATTGCAGTGCTCCCTCCTCTTCCCGGCGCTTGCCCTAATTGCCCCGCAGGAAATAATGGCTGGCGGGGCAGCCAGGTCGCGGGGAGGCAACAGATCTCTGGGTCATAGGTGCTAGAGCCCGCCCTTCTCCCGCCCCGTCTTAGGTAATTTGTCCCGGCAGGAAGTAAAGGCCGGCGGGGCTGTCCCAGCAGCTGGGGGAATAGGCGGGTGCAGGCTCCGGCGCCGCGCAGGGGAGACCGACCGAGTGGGTGCTGAGCTGGAGGGAGTTTCAGCGCCAACCCTGAGCGCAGTGAGTACGAGCCACGAGCAACTCAAAGGAACCCGGTAGCTTTGCAGTGGAGCGTCTCCTGATTTTTCAGAATGCGCTGATGATTAAAAAGAAAAAAATCAAAGCTCAGAATAAGTATGTTCAAGCACTGAGAATTTTACCAAGGATGTCGGCAGATCTTGCCAGGAGAGCTGGGGAAATTAAAATGAAACTAAAACTGAAATCTTAGTTGCAGTAGAAGAAGCATTATTGATTAGAACGTGCCAAGTGCTAACAAAAAAAGGTCTACAAAGAAGTTTAAATTGACAGGAAAAATTGAGAGGAAAAACATTTACGGATAAATGAAATAAACGTTCAAAAATAAAAATGGATGAATAAAATAAATAAAATATCAGAGGACACTTGAAGGCAAGCACTTAAAAACTATTTTATTTAAGTGGTTTGAGACTTGTTAACAAGTCTGCACTTGTTAAGTAAAAATTCTTAAAATTCTTAAAATTCTGTAAAAAGAATTGGGAGTTATGTGCTAAAAGTGATATTGCTTCACTTTTGCATATAAATTTTATTGATTTAGGAAGGTAGATTCTTCCTTAACAATGGTGCGTATTGCCAACTTGCCAGCCCACATTGAAATTAGATCACTTGCTTTCTGAAACGTACTAGAGCTGTATGCAATAAATTTCATTTATTTGCAGGATATAACTTTAATATTGATAATGTTCACTCAGCAGTCAAAATGTAGTTCATGCACTCGGATTAGCTCTTCGAATTATTATTTCAATAACAATGAAATCTAAGAGGTTTAGGGCTGTCAGTGGTCTTTAATAAAGCCATCTTTTCACTTAAATAATTTGCCACTTCTGAAAGTTAGGCATTCTCTTATCAGCTTGTGTTTATAGACATTTTGTTTCACTTTGCTTATTTTAATTTAAATGGAAAAAAAACTAATTTCTTAGCTATCACCAAATCATGTGTCTTCTTAGTCCTGGGGTATCCTTCCCAGGTAACTCCAGTTCCTCTGAGCTATTACAGTCCTGATATCTTAGCAACAGTACACCTGCTTGCCTCTTGAGCGATATTCCACATAAGCCATTGCAGAGCTAAATTTTACTTGTGCCTAACAGTAAGACTATTATTTTTATTGAAGTAGTGTTATTGTGTCAGTGTTTCAGTATGTCTCAGGGTCTCTTCCTCAACTACATCCCCAAGGAGGATATTGTTTTACCAGCATTTGTTTTGGTTTGTTTTAAGAAAGCACATACAATTTCAAATAGATGTTTTTCTTACTAAGATTTATTGAGTAATTTTGAAGTTATCCCTATTTTCAGTTAAATTGTCCTTAATAACACCAAAGGATATATGTCCTAGGCAGTTCTATATTTAATATTCTCTGCAAGAACACATAAGGAACAATACATGGAAAAATGAAACACCTTTTTTTTTTTAAGATTTATTTATTTGAGAGAGAGAGTACACCAGGAGGAGCATGGAGTGGGGTGCAGGGAGGGCCAGAGGCAGACAGAGAGAACATCTCAAGCAGACTCCCCACTGAGCATAGAGCCCCATGCAGGGCTCAATCCCAGGATCCCAATATCATGACCTGAACTTAAACCAAGGTCAGACATGTAACTGACTGAGCCACCCAGGTGCCCTATAATACCTTTATGGTAAATATCATTGTAAAATAAAACAGCAAGGAAAGGTGATTTCAGATGTACTTTATTCAACACATATCCCCAAGAAGTCATCATACCATTAAATTTGGAGGGGAAAAAAAGACTGGATTGATTACCTTCCATTCCAGAGGGCTTAAGGAGATGAAGTGAACCAAAAAGTCAGTGCACAAAATATGATTTCAAAATGATATTGTGGGAAGATTCTGGTTACCTCCTATGATAAAATAACTCTTTTGTGTTATTTTTTCCTCACGTAGATTATACAACTAAAAGAGTAAATTATATTCAATAGCCCTTTCTAATGTTATGAAGAATGTCTGATTCTTGGCTCTTTGTGGTTTGGATCCTTTTCTTCAAAGGGAACCAGAACTTTTTAGTAAGCTTAGCAGATCTCTCCAATAGAACTTCCTATAATGGCAGAAATATTCTATCATCTGCATTGTTCAGATAACTACTGGCTGTATGTGACTATCAAGCATTTGATATTAATTAGCTTGGCTAAGGAACTGATTTTTTAACCTAATTTTAATGAAAATTAATTATCCACAAGTGGCTAGTGGCTACCAGATTGCACAGATGGTTAACTGCCTCACATTGTTCTGCTGACCAGGTGATAGTATTGTGCACCATACCACTGTCATTCTTGTACTTTAGGAGATTCCTTTTTTTTTTCTTTCCAAATTTTTATTTAAATTCTAGTTAATTGACATGTATTGTAATATTGACTTCAGGAGTAGAATTTAGTGATTCATCACTTACATATAACACCCAGTGCTCATCACAACAAGTATCCTCTTTAACCATCACCTGTTTAGCCCACCCCCCACTCACCTCCCTCTTTCAACCCTCAGTTTGTTCTAGGAGTCTAGGATAGGGATCCCTGGGTGGCTCAGGGTGGCCTGGGATCAAGTTCCACATCAGGCTTCTTGCTCAGCAGGGAGCCTGTTTTTCCCTCTGCCTGCCACACCCCTGCTTGTGCTCTCTCTCTCTCTCTCTCTGACAAATAAAATCTTTAAAGAAAAAAATGTTAAAAAAAAAAAAAAAAGAGTTTAGGAGATTCCTGAAGGGATACCTCAAAGACCTAAACCTTGAAGAGATTTAAGAAATTCTTGAAGAGATCTTTAAAAGATTCTTTTATCTGTTTAGTTATTTTTCTTTTTAAGTCATAAAGATATAAGGTTTCATGAACTACTTCAACTAATACACACCATGAGGGTACTACTGATGAGGACAGTGCCTTTGTCTCTACGTAATCCCTGAATCTGTAGCAGCAACACAATCCACATGTGCCCTTAAGCTCCTATATACAATAAAAAGCTTTTGCTTTTGAAGCACTGATAGTTCTTTTTTTATATATTTATATAAAAAAGAGGGGCAGAAGGAGAAAAAATTTTAAATAGGCTCCATGCCTAAGGCAGAGCCCCAAATGGGATTCTATCTCATAACCCTGAGATCATGACCTAAGCTGAAATCAAAAGTCAGATGCTTAAACAACTGAGAAGCGTAGGCTCCTCAGACTGTAAGTTCTGAAAGTCTTCACATTTTTAATTGTCATTAATTATCATTTCATTTTTAATTGTCACAACAACCAATTGAAGTAAATTGAATCCTGGTCTACCACAAATCTTTTCATTATGCCAGTCCACCTACACAAGAGAAATTTTTTATAATATAATAGAAATTATCTGCAGAAGTGCCTGGGTAGCTCAGTTTGTTAAGCATCCAGCTATTGGTTTCAGCTCAGTTTGTGATGTTGCAGTCCTGGGATGGAGCCCTGAGTTGGGCTCTGAGCTCAGCGGGGAGGCTGCTTAAGGATTCTCTCTCTCCCTCTCCCCCTCATCCCCAATCCTCTCTCTCTTTTTCTCAAATCAGTGAATGAATCTTAAAAAAAAAAAATTGTGTCCAGATTTTAGAAGAAGTTAGGTTTTCAAGCTCTGAAGACAAAGTTTTTTTTAATTGTAGATTAATGATCAAAAACTATTTGTTGATAAAATAAAAGAAAAAACAAATGAACATGGAGTATGAACATAATACATAATTTCATAGTGTAATTTTTTATCTAGAAGAAGGAATTTTAGCATACTTTCGAAAAGCTCAATAAATATCACATAGTAATCACAGTTTATTCATAGTCTCACAACTTCTTACTGGTTTTATTTTTATTTTATTTCAGAAGCTCTTGAAAAGGACATCAAGTACAAAGTGAACCAGCTCACTCTCAGGCAGTCCTGGAATCATGAGCAGTAACGGAACAGACCTGACCATTGGTTTTGTGTCCTCTTCTGTAGCTGTCCTTTTGTTTGGCTCAAACTTTGTACCACTTAAAAAATACGATACTGGTGATGGTAATTATTCTTCCTTCATGGTTAATTTTAAATTACATATAAATGTGAAGTTCTCTTTTTTGATGTTTTTTGTTGTTGTTGTTGTTGTTTTTGTTTTAACGATGGCTACAAATTTTCTTGTACCTGGCACCACATGAATAGAACTTATGAATAAATCCTTTGATAATGCTCATGCCATTTTATCTGAGATTTAGTCAGTATAGATTAGTCTTAAGGTTGTGTTTCATGGTAAAGCTGGGAGAGTGACTATCAGGAAAGATTTTTTAGCCTTATCTGTTATGTTTACAGAAGAAGAAAGTTAGTTCTACCAATATACACTTGTTTTGAAAACGCAAATTGCAAACACACTTCATATAATAGAGAACAGTTTGAGCACAACCTGGATTTTGTACTTATGTGCCATTTTGACTCTGATATAGCACTAGGTGAGCACAGAAAATGGCACCCAGATGAATAAAGGTGCCTGGGAAAGCACGAGATACACTTGCTCACACACCCCTCAACATTCCAAGGCTCCCTCAGCACCACACCTATTCACATCTGGTGTTAGGATCCCCCCATCCACCAGCTTCACAATAACTCCCAAGCTGCCTCACTTCTGATGCCCACTCCCATAAGCAACCTTCAAGTCTTTTTCAAGTTGAGGTGCCATATTTATTGTAATACTTGTGAATTTCTTAACCACTTAGCCAGTGTAAAACTGTATTTTTTTAAAATTAGGTTCCTGTCTTTTTCTTTAAACATGCTGTTGATAAAGTGTTTTTTGAGTGTTGTTCCCTTTTTCCCATAAAAACTGTGGTTTTTGTTATGTGATTTTGCACAGTGCAGTGTTTTTAGGAATGCACGTGGCATGTTAGAGTTGATCTGACAGTAATGTGAACTTCGGGAAAGAGAAAGCAGGAGGTTTATTGTTTGTTTGTTTGTTTTGTTTTGTTTTTTTAATCCACCTGCCTATATATATAGCCAGGAGAAGAAGATGTTCAGACATTATGCTGAACACCTGGTGGGAAGCACTTACTTTATCACCTCTGTTCCTTTTGTCTTGCTACTACTTAATAGAATTATAAATCTTTTTCTTCCAGAGCTTTTCTTCTCTTTTTCTTTGGAATTAGGATGGAAATGGAAACTACTAAAAGAAGAACAAAATCTATACTAAGGGGTAGAGGAACTGGTTTTCAAGTGTCTCCCAACAACTGTGATCCTAGACAAATCTCACCAGCTCTTCTGTTCTCAGTTCTCAGTTGTACAATGAAGAACTTGTAAAATGAAGAACTTGTAAGATGAAGTTCGCTTTCATCTCCATGATCTTCCTTTTTTGCCCTAGGGGCTAACAGCCTTTGTTGTTGTTGTTGTTGTTGTTGTTTTTCTCTCTCTCTCTCCTCCACCCTGAGATTGAATTGAAATAGCCAAAAATCTTCCACAGGTAGAGTCAGAAGTGCTACACTGAGTTAACCCCTGCACTAGTATTTCTTCCTATATCAACTATTTCTTTAACCTATGAATCCCTAAACCCTTGAGGGACCAGAAGTCTGGTACAGCTACACTTCATACCACCATGTCATCTTCAGCTAACTGGCAGATGGCAACCCAGAGCACAGAAAGGAGAGTGCCCCAACCCAGAATGCTAATTCTCAGGTTTGGACTGTCAGCCTCATCACAGGCATTTAATTCTAGCTGTGAGGGGTCTACCTATGGCCATAAGTGGCTTCGTTTTTATCCCAGAGGTGGTACAAATGATCCCAAATAGTCTAAATTACCATTGTGCTATTCTGAAGTTCTTACTGCTGTGTTTTGGTGAGAGATGGCACTACGTGTGGCATTTGAATAAAAATTTATAGATTTGGGCTTTCCAATACTCTTTGGTAGAAAATTCTTGATTTGTCTAAAAGGTGAAACAAACAAAAGAATGTTAAGCAGGAATGCACTGTCCTTGGCAAGCTCTGGAGTAAACAGTAGGTTTAAATTCCAGCTCTACAAACTGTTGTAGACAAACTATTGTAGCTGTTGAGACACGTTGCTTCATCTCACATTCATTTTCTCCGTCTTTAAACTAGGGTTAACTATGATGCATAGTAGTTATAAAAATTATATCACGTGTGCAAAGAACCTGCATATAGGCATTCAGTAAGTGGTGACCATTCCTATAATAATATTGCTTTGATACTCCTAAGGGTTAATTTACTCAAATCAGTTTGAACCACTGAAACCAATTTCTTTTATTTCCAGGAATGTTTCTCCAGTGGGTACTTTGTGCTGCCATATGGCTGATTGCCGTGGTGGTCAATCTGATATTACATTGCCCTAAATTTTGGCCTTTTGCAATGGTTGGCGGCTGCATTTGGGCAACAGGTAATGCATGATTTATTTATTTGGTAATCATTTAATACTATGATCAAAATAACTCTGGTTCATAATAAAAAGAGATAGCACAAACAGCAATTCTGAATAATCCTTAGTCATAGATACTAGAAATTAATTTCATTCAGATACTCTATAAATATTTTGGGTACATTTTCTGACTTTTTCCCCTTAATGATTTCTTTCTCAGTTCCTGATAAAAATTATAGCAAAAATGTTTCAGTTGCTCTCTATCTGTTCAAGCATAACTCATATATTAGTTTAAGTGCTCCAGGCTTTCTTTTTTCTATGTTAATTGGAAAATGTTTTTTAAAATAGTAGTCTCTACTAATATAGTATTTAAGACTTGTTCTTAAAAGTAAGCAGACACATTTTCATTTCAAAAGCACTGGCCAAAAAAAAAAAAAAGGCAAACGAAAATCTTCCCTCTGTTGCTTTATCAATATCTGAAATTATATAACTGGAATTTATACCTTTGTTTGGCCCGTCAGGATAGTTTTTCTTCTATTAATATAAATATATCCCAGGAGAATTCTATTCTATTCAGCAAAAAGAATTCCAAGTATCAAGGATTTTTGGAGGTTAATTTGATTAAAAGCAAATAAATTTTAAAATATTAAAAACTTATTGGGTACCCACTAAATTTGAATCTCTGCAGAATTAAATGATTTAGTGAAGTTCCTGAGTTGGGGGACAAAAGAGTTCACTTTTAAATTTCCACTGGAATTTAAATTATTATACGTCACTTATACCTTGGTATGATTATGTTTATCACATCTAATGGGGAGAGGGAAACAGAAAGCTCCCTGTATCCTACAGCTCTTTATAACAACTATAATATTTATAAGTACCCAAAAGGTTCTGTTGGGATTCAGTGGGGAGGGTTGTAATTTGAGAAATGTTGCATGTGGATGCTATAGGTCATAGTAACTGAATGGAGATGGGGAGTAGAGGAAAGGGAGCAGCCAATGATGATGTAGGGATTTTATCATAAGTGATTAGGAGGGTGGTGGTATCACTGATACAGGTGATGGAAATAGAGAGAAGTATGTGTCCAGAAAGTAAAATGATGAGTTCAGTTTGGGACCTTTTGAGACTGAAGCTCCTGATGTTCCCACATTGGGGAACATCTGGTTGGAGATCTCTTGTTGGGAACAGACACTAAAAGTGTAGAGAAGGTCCAGGCTAGAGCAATAGCACTGGTAGTATGTGTCTCTAATTGATAGCTGAATTCTTGAAATGGCAAGTGCCCAACGAAGGCTATATAGCAAGAGGAAGAATGTGTTCAAGGGGAAGTATTTTTTTTTTATAAAGATTTTATTTATTTATCTGACAGACAGAGATCACAAGTAGGCAGAGAGACAGGCAGAGAGAGATGAGGAAGCAGGCTCCCTGCCAAGCAGAGAGCCCCATGCGGGGCTCGATCCCAGGACCCCAGGATCATGACCTGAGCCGAAGGCAGAGGCTTTTACCCACTGAGCCACCCAGGCGCCCCTCAAGGGGAAATATTTAGGGGGCACCTAAATCCAGACAGTATGACAAGAAAGAGTAGCCTGTGACAGAGAGAGACAGGAAGGAATCAGGAAATGAAGGCATCTTGGAAGCCACCAGAGGAAATCTTTCAAGAGAAGATTGCAAGACTGAGGCCAGACTGCTGAGTGGTTAAGAACTATTAAAAAAAAAAAAAAAATCATGCATTTGGCCTTGAGTGACCTTCCGGACGGAGCACAAAGCACTGAATACAGGGTTCTAGAAGGTATGTCAGTGAGCATGGGAGAGCAAAGTCTGGGGCCATATTGGGCCAAAGACTTCTGTCAGTGGTTGGCTCTGGTTCAAGTCTAAGAGGACAGTCACTACTGATTTTATCATTGACAGTTTCTGCAAGAAATTATAGAATAGAGACCTACGTTAAGGATAAAGAGCATTGGTGCAACTAGGCAAAGAGCTAATTCATCATTTTTCTTCGTAGAATTTTGTTTTATGCCTAGTTCTTTTAGCAATCATCAACCTGAGTTTAATGATGTCCAAAAGTGTAGTTATTTTATTTAAAAACTGAGGAATTGTGCTTGTGCTTTCCTAAATTTGTCCAAATCCCATAAGCTTCATCTGAAGTTAAAAATTAGTTCAATTTGGGGCACCTGGATGGCTCAGTGGGTTAAGCCTCTGCTTTCGGCTCAGGTCATGATCTCAGGGTTCTGGGATATAGCCTCTCTGCTCAGCAGGGAGCCTGTTCCCCCTCTCCCTCTGCCTGCCTCTCTGCCTACTTGTGATCTCTCACTCTGTCAAATAAATAAATAAATAAATCTTTTTAAAAAAATTAATTCAATTTATAAATTTATTTTTGTATTAGAAATAACTTATTTTTTTCTGTATGTTACATCTCCAGGGAACATTGCCGTTGTCCCAATTATCAAAACCATTGGTTTAGGCCTTGGAATCTTAATCTGGGGATCATTTAATACCTTAACTGGCTGGGCAAGCTCAAGGTAACACAAAGCAATTTCAAATAAGATTCTCTAAACTGATGTAAGGCAAGTCTGAGGGATTGGGGTAGCTGAGAGGAATAACCTGGTTTTTACCCTCACAGAGATTATAGCTGGTAAGACATACACATGAAATATGCTACTTTTAATTATTATTTGCCTGAAATTCTAATATCCGGTCTAGATATTTGGTTAAGATACAGAAAAAAAATTAGCTCCTCAGAACAGAAGAAGGAAGAAAGGAGGGAAACTGATGTGTATTTTCCTTTTTTATTGTGTGACAATTTCTTGGACATGTTATATGCATCATTCTCCTCTCATTTTCACGAACATGAGGTAAGACTGCCTTATAAGAGAGCTGAGAGACAAGGAGAATGAGTAACTTGCTGAATGTCACAGAATGAATAAGCTAGGCTTCAAACCCGGGTCTTCTAGTTCTTTTTTTATATTAATTTTTTTATTAACATATAATGTATTATTAACCCCAGGGGTATAGGCCTGTGAATCGCCAGGTTTACACACTTCACAGCACTCACCATAGCACATACCTTCCCCAATGTCCATAACGCAACCACCCTCTCCCAACCCCCACCCACCTTACCCCCCCACCCCCCTCAACCCTCAGTTTTTTTTGTGAGATTAAGAGTCTCTTATGGTTTGTCTCCCTCCTGATCCGGGTCTTCTAGTTCTAAAGCACATATTCCTTCTGGAGTCTGGGCCATGGTCAGCAAACCATGGCCCACCTTCCCAGCCACTTTTGTAAATAAAGTTTTGTGGGACACAACCAAACCCATCCATTTCATATTGTCTCTGGCTGCTTTTACACTACAGTGGCAGAGTTAAGTAATTGCAAAAGAGCATCTGCCCCACAAAGCCTAAAATGTCTACTCTCTGGCCCTTGCCAGCCCCAGCTCTGGAGGGGTCCAGCAGGGTCACCACAAGCCACATAGTGTCCATTTATATTTCAAGCTAAATAAATTAAAATTTGATAAAATTAAATATTCATTTCCACGCTGCACTGCTCATTTATCAAGGGTTCAATAGCCACAGATGGCCAGAAACTACCATTACACTGTGCACCTGTAGAAGACCCCCCCCCCATTATCATAGAAACTTCTATTTGATTGTGCTGCCCTTGTTCAGTATTCAAATTAACACTCAAGTGGAGTTTGGGAAAAGGAGTAGAAAGGAGGGTGTCACTCTTACCTTAATTTTAGGGCTCCTCTTCCCTCTCAAAGCATTATAACAACCTCAGTAATAACAAAACAAATTAACTTTCAATCTGTTCTTTCTGGGCCTTTCCCCATTCTTCCACCAGCTTCTTACAGGTGCTATTTTCTTTTGCTTTTTCTACTTGCCTCTTTCATTCTTGCCCTGAATGGGCAACAGTACTAACAGTAATCGTTAGTGACAAATGCTACAGTTGATGTCAAGGCATGAAATTTAAAAAAAAAAAAAAAAAAGGTGATGCCAAAACGTCGTGATCTTTAACCAAGCAGTTACTTAAACATCTGTCTCACTAAAACTATACAAAATTGCAGCCAATTAATTAGCATTCACTTAGCCACTAATGTATTTTGTTTTCCTTCTTCCTTAATCTTAATAAGAAAAGACACTCAGAAGAACTTTATGCATACTAACTCATTTTAGATATCTTTATAAGAAGGGAGGGATATATATGACAATTATACCTACCTTGTGGGTATCCCATTTTAAACATGAGGAATTGAGGCATGGTAAAGAGTTGTTCAAGTCACAGTTAGTAAGAGAGGGATGTAGGATTTGAATCCAGGAATCTGACCCTGAGTCCATGCTCTTGAACAGTATGATGAACACATTTTCAAAAATAGCTACGCTGATGCAGCTTTCTCAATTCCAGGTTTGGCTGGTTTGGAATGGATGCAGAAGAAGTATCAAAACCGGTGCTAAATTACGTCGGAGCTGGATTATCAGTAGTGAGGTACACAGTCGTTTCGGACTTAATTCTTCTTCTAAAAGTTTAGAACGCCTTTTAGAGATCCCAATGTGTTTACATTTTTTTAAACCTGCATTTCATAAAAGTGACATGATTTGTCCTCTGATTCTTCATTTATATTCCCAAATTTGGCTTTCAAGGACAAAAGCGTCAGCTCTGGGGTCCCAAGCCCCAGCTTTAGTTCTCAAAAGCTCTGAGATCCCCCGGAAAATCGTTGAGCGGTTTTGAAGCTCATTTTCATTTATCCGTGATCTTTAGAAAATTCATAGTACATAGCTCCTAAATTAGAATCAAAAGGCACATTATTTTGCAAACTCAACAATACTCTATAAACAAATGTTGTGCTGGCTTCCCCAGTGCCCCTGGAGTAGTCCTTGATTCTCTCCTCGTATCTCCTCTCTACTCACTTCCTCTTTGTCCCACCCCCTATTTCCACATTCCTGCTGTCACCTCCTCTCTGCTTATCCCATTCAGATAACTACTCTCTCACATATGAAAACATGCATTCATTTAAATATGTGTTTGGGGATGTATCTGTGTCTAGTTATATGCACTATGTGAATGACAATGAAAATGACTTTAAATCGCTATAGGGCAGTGTTCAGTCAATAAAACTCCAGCAGGAATTAGGTCACCTTAAATTCAGTCCCCTTTCCTTTCTAGTCTCCATTTATATTCCCTGTCAGTGCTTCACATAATGGATAGCCATGCCAAGAAAGATTTTAGTACTTTTTTATTCTTCAGGGAAAGAACACTCTAGTTCTCTTCCTCCTGCAATGATGGCTTTTCCCCAGCCACATTCAGGAACAATCTCTTTGTCATTGAAATGTTGCCTAAGAGAGTGGGTCTAGGCCAATTGGAGAAGAAATAACATAGATTACTCTGAAAAAGCAGATTCCTGACATTTTTGGTTAGAGGCAATTTTATGTATTTTGTACAATTCACATGGCATCCTAGCTTTGAATAGTTCTCTCAAAAACAATTTCTTTACATCCCAAAATTGTGATGTAGCATGCCTTAGTTTTGACTTAATAGTAATTTAAGGCCAGTTTACTCAGTCTGTCAGGCATTGTTTTTCTCCATATTTCTTCTTACTTTAGAAAGTGTCCATTCTCTAAAATTGCAAATTATTCATGTTCTACCCACTTCTACCTGTATGACCTTGGGCAAATCACTTAATTTCTCCAAGTCTTGGTTTCTTCATCTGGGGCTAACGTGAGGGAAATAATTGTGTCAGCCTTATAAAATATTTTGAAGATGAACTGAAAAGAAATATGCGAAATGCTTTGTATATTTTTTTTCTTTAAGCTTTTTTATTTAAACATATAATGTAACCCCACCACCTTCCCCCAGCCCCTCCCCCCCACCCCCTCAGTTTGTTTTATGACATGAAGAGTCTCTTTTGGTTTGTCTCCCTCCCGATCCCATTTTGTTTCTTTTTTTCTTTTCCTACCACCTTAACCCCCACCCCCGTTGCATCTCCACTTCCTCATATCAGGGAGATCATGTGATAGTTGTCTTTCTCCAATTGACTTATTTCGCTAAGCATAATACACTCTAGTTCCATCCATGTCATTGCAAATGGTAAGATTTCATTTCTTTTGATGGCTACATAGTATTCCATTATATATATATACCACCTCTTCTTTATCCATCCATCTGTTGATGGACATCTAGGTTCTTTCCATAACTTGGCTATTGTGGACATTGCTGCTATAAACATTTGGGTGCACGTGCCCCTTCGGATCACTACGTTTGTATCTTTAGGGTAAATACCCAGTAGTGCAATTGCTGGGTCATAAGGTAGCTCTATTTTCAACTTTTTGAGGAACCTCCATGCTGTTTTCCAGAGTGGTTGCACCAGCTTGCATTCCCACCAACGATGTAGGAGGGTTCCCCTTTCTCCACATCCTCGCCAGCATCTGTCATTTCCTGACTTGTTCATTTTAGCCATTCTGACTGGTGTGAGGTGGTATCTCATTGTGGTTTTGATTTGTATTTCCCTGATGCCCAGTGATGTGGAGCACTTTTTCATGTGTCTGTTGGCCATCTGGATGTCTTCTTTGCAGAAATGTCTGTTCATGTCCTCTGCCCATTTCTTGATTGGATTATTTGTTCTTTGGGTGTTGAGTTTGCTAAGCTCTTTATAGATTTTGGATACTAGCCCTTTATCTGATCTGTCGTTTGCAAATATCTTCTCCCATTCCGTCAGTTGTCTTTTGGTTTTGTTGACTCTTTCCTTTGCTGTGCAAAAGCTTTTGATCTTGATGAAGTCCCAATAGTTCATTTTTGCCCTTGCTTCCCTTGCCTTTGGCATTGTTCCTAGGAAGAAGTTGCTGCGGCTGAGGTCGAAGAGGTTGCTGCCTGTGTTCTCCTCAAGGATTTTGATGGATTCCTTTCTCACATTGAGGTCCTTCATCCATTTTGAGTCAATTTTCGTGTGTGGTGTAAGGAAATGGTCCAATTTCATTTTTCTGCATGCGGCTGTCCAATTTTCCCAACACCATTTGTTGAAGAGGCTGTCTTTTTTCCATTGGATATTCTTTCCTGCTTTGTCAAAGATTAGTTGACCATAGAGTTGAGGGTCTATTTCTGGGCTCTCTATTCTGTTCCATTGATCTATGTGTCTGTTTTTGTGCCAGTACCATACTGTCTTGATGATGACAGCTTTGTAGTAGAGCTTGAAGTCTGGAATTGTGATGCCACCAACGTTGGCTTTCCTTTTCAATATTCCTTTAGCTATTCGAGGTCTTTTCTGGTTCCATATAAATTTTAGGATTATTTGTTCCATTTCTTTGAAAAAATTGGATGGGATTTTGATAGGCATTGCATTAAATGTGTAGATAGCTTTAGGTAGCATAGACATTTTCACAATATTTATTCTTCCAATCCATGAGCATGGAACATTTTTCCATTTCTTTGTGTCTTCCTCAATTTCTTTCATGAGTACTTTATAGTTCTCTGAGTATAGATTCTTTGCCTCTTTGGTTAGGTTTATTCCTAGGTATCTTATGGTTTTGGGTGTAATTGTAAATGGGATTGACTCCTTAATTTCTCTTTCTTCTGTCTTGTTGTTGGTGTAAAGAAATGCAACTGATTTCTGTGCATTGATTTTATATCCTGACACTTTACTGAATTCCTGTACAAGCTCTCGCAGTTTTGGAGTGGAGCCTTTTGGGTTTTCCACATATAGTATCATATCATCTGCAAAGAGCGATAGTTTGACTTCTTCTTTGCTGATTTGGATGCCTTTAATTTCTTTTTGTTGTCTGATTGCTGAGGCTAGGACTTCTAGTACTATGTTGAATAGCAGTGGTGATAGCGGACATCCCTGCCGTGTTCCTGACCTTAATGGAAAAGCTCTGTTTTTCTCCATTGAGAATGATACTTGCAGTGAGTTTTTCATAGATGGCTTTGATAATATTGAGGTATGTGCCTTCTATCCCTACACTTTGAAGAGTTTTGATTAGGAAAGGATGTTGTACTTTGTCAAATGCTTTTTCAGCATCTATTGAGAGTATCATATGGTTCTTGTTCTTTCTTTTGTTAATGTATTGTATCACATTGATTGATTTGCGGATGTTGAACCAACCCTGCTGCCCTGGAATAAATCCCACTTGGTCGTGGTGAATAATCCTTTTAATGTACTGTTGGATCCTATTGGCTAGTATTTTGGTGAGAATTTTCGCATCTGTGTTCATCAAGGATATTGGTCTGTAATTCTCTTTTTTGATGGGATCCTTGTTTGGTTTGGGGATCAAGGTGATGTTGGCCTCATAAAATGAGTTTGGAAGTTTTCCTTCCATTTCTATTTTTGGGAACAGTTTAAGGAGAATAGGAATTAATTCTTCTTTAAATGTCTGGTAGAATTCCCCTGGGAAGCCACCTGGCCCTGGGCTTTTGTTTGTTTGGAGATTTTGGATGACTGTTTCAATCTCCTTACTGGTTATGGGCCTATTCAGGTTTTCTGTTTCTTCCTGGTTCAGTTTTGGCAGTTGATATGTCTCTAGGAAAGCATCCATTTCTTCCAGATTGTCAAATTTGTTGGCATAGAGTTGTTCATAATATGTTCTTATGATTGTTTGTATATCTTTGGTGTTGGTTGTGATCTCTCCTCTTTCATTCATGATTTTATTTATTTGGGTCCTTTTTCTTTTCTTTTGGATAAGTCTGGCCAGGGCTTTATCAATCTTATTAATTCTTTCAAAGAACCAGCTCCTAGTTTCATTGATTTGTTCTATTGTGTTTTTTTTGGGGGGTTTCTATTTCATTGATTTCTGCTTTGACCTTTATTATTTCTCTTCTCCTGCTGGGTTTAGGCTTTCTTTGTTGTTCTTTCTTGAGCTCCTTTAGGTGTAGGGTTAGGTTGTGTATTTGAGACCTTTCCTGTTTCTTGAGATAGGCTTGTATCGCTACATATTTTCCTCTCAAGACTGCCTTTGTTGTGCCCCACAGATTTTGGACCGTTGTGTTTTCATTATCATTTGTTTCCATGATTTTTTTCAATTCTTCTTTAATTTCCTGGTTGACCCATTCATTGTTTAGAAGGATGCTGTTGAGTCTCCATGTATTTGTGCTCTTTCCAAATTTCCTCTTGTGATTGAGTTCTAGCCTCAGAGCATTGTGGTCTGAAAATATGCAGGGAATGATCCCAATCTTTTGATACCGGTTGAGACCTGATTTATGACCCAGGATGTGATCTATTCTGGAGAATGTTCCATGGGCACTAGAGAAGAACGTGTATTCTGTTGCTTTGGGGTGGAATGTTCTGAATATATCTGTGATGCCCATCTGCTCCAGTGTGTCATTTAAGACCTTTATTTCCTTGTGGATCTATTGCTTGGATGATCTGTCCATTTCAGTGAGGGGTATGTTAAAGTCTCCTGCTATTATTGTATTATTGTCAATGTGTTTCTTTGATTTTGTTATTAATTGGTTTATTTTTTTAAAGATTTTTATTTATTTATTTGACAGACAGAGCTCACAATTAGGCAGAGAGGCAGGCAGTGAGAGAGGAGGAAGCAGGCTCCCTGCTGAGCAGAGAGCCCGATTCGGGGCTCAATCCCAGCACCCTGGGATCATGACCTGAGCTGAAGGCAGAGGCCTTAACCCACTGAGCCACCCAGGTGCCCCTTAATTGGTTTATATAGTTGGCTGCTCCCATGTTAGAGGAATAGATATTTAAAATTGTTAGATATTCTTGTTGGACAGACCCTTTGAGTATAATATAGTATCCTTCCTCATCTCTTATTATAGTCTTTGGCTTAAAATCTAATTGCTCTGATATAAGGATTGCCACCCCAGCTTTCTTCTTCTGATGTCCATTAGCATGGTAAATTGTTTCCCACCCCCTCACCGAAATGCTTTATATATTGCTAGGTAGATGGCTAATGGTCTAAAATTTGGGTAATTTTTATTATAATAATCATTATTTGTATTAATAGCTAGTTCATGTTCAATTACTGGTTTCCCCTTGGGTGTGTGTTGTTCAGCTCTGTGGTAAGTGCTCAGTGCACTTGAAGATCATGCAGCTTGGTTTGGAGTTTAGTCTGTGGCACAGAAATGCAATGAGCTCTTCCTGTAGGGCATTCCCACTCCCTTCTGGGTTTCTTTACCAAGAGGACCTCTGGAAGCTTTTGTTTCATTATTTTAACTCCATTAAATCAGTTCAAAAGGCATTCATTGAATAAGGTTGGAGTTTCATGGCCAGTGTAAGGAAACTTAGAATATGGTCACATTTGTTTGGTCACCTCCATTTGCTTTTCTTTTTAAAGGGATAGGTGAGATAGATTATTTCTAGCCTTACACTTTTCCTATATGTAGTATCACTCAGTTTCTACAACTAAAATCACTCTAGATACTTTATTTTATTTTATTTTATTTTATTTGGGAAAGGGGTTGGCAGAGGGAGAGAGAATCTTAAGCAGGCTCCATGCCTAGCATGGAGCCCCATGAGGGGCTCAGTCCCATGACCCTGAGATCATGACCTGAGCCAAAATCAAGAGTCAGATACTTAACCAACTGAACCACCCAGGCACCCCAACTCCAGGTATATAAGCAGCAAAGCATTTCACACAGGGAAATTTTTACAAAATGGTGATAAGGCCCAGTGGTGCAAAAGGAGGAAGGGCGCTCTGCCCAAAGCCCTGGAGCCCACACTCCAACCAGCCGAGCTGCCTCTGCCCTGAGTTACCACTGGGTCCTCTAAAACAAACTTAAATGAAGATCCAGGAGTCAGAGTTTATAAAAAAGCCCATTTCTTTTCCAATTAAAAAAAAAAAAAAGTGCTTTGGATTATACTTGAGTCTGCTCCCCATTTCTTTCTCAACTTGCTGTTCCTGGAGAGTTGTGTTGCGAGGAAATCCAGTCTTTGTTTCCAGCCCTTACCTTTCTTCAGAGCCACTTATATCTAACTACAGTCAAACTCCACATCTCTATGGTGATGCCCCCAGGCACCTCCTCCCCAGCCGGAGGTGAGATAACCAGTGGAAGAGAACCCTGCTGGGTCAGGCACATGGGTCAGCACTCTACAGACAGTAGCCATTAGTTCATTTCTCTCTTCCTTCATTATTTCCCAGTTAGAATTACTTTTCTTGTTCTCCCCCTTCCCTGCCAACTGGTTCCCCTTCCTGTGTCCCTCTCTCATAGAATGTAATAGCCAAAATTATTCAAATTCATAACACTACTACTTGAGTTTTTTTCCCTTTCATACCCCATCCTATATCTAATCCTGTAAACATTTTTTTCCTAATGTTTCACAAGTTCTTTCTCTCCTTTTCCCCAGTTCCTTAATATAAATTCACCTGTATATGATTTAAAAGTCTCAGATCTAGGAACCCTTGAAGGGCTCAGTTGGTTAAACATCTGGCTCTTGATTCTGGCTCAGATCATGATATCAGGTCATGATCTCAGGGTCATGAGATGGAGCCCCTAGTCAGGCTCTATACTCAGCTTGGAGTCTGCTTGATTCTCTCTCTCCCTCCTCCTCTGCCTCTCACCCTGCTCACTTGTTCTCTTTCTCTCAAATAAATAAATAAAAATCTTTTTAAAAAGAATCTCAGAGCCACTGCCAAGGAGGAGCAGCCCCTGCTGCCCAGGATTGGGCCCTTAGGGAGGAGAGATGGCAGATGATCCCAGTGTTGCCAACAGGAACATGGAGATCTGGAAGATCAAGAAGCTCATCAGGAGCTTGGAGGCAGCCCACGGCAATGGCACAAGCATGATATTGTTGATCATTCCTTCCAAAGACCAGATTCCACCAGTTGCAAAAATGTCAGCAGATGAGTTTGGAACTGCATCTAGCATTAAGTCCCAAGTAAAATGCCTTTTAGTCCTGGGAGCCATTACATCTGTACAACAGAGACACAAGCTTTAAACAAAGTACCTCCAAATGGCCTGATTGTTTACTGGAGTACAATTGTAACAGAAGAAGGAGAGGAAAAGAAAGTCAACATTGACTTTGAAACTTTCAAGCCAATTAACACATCATTGTATTTGTGTGACAACAAATTCTGTACAGAGGTTCTCAAAGTACTCCTTTTGGGTGACAGCAAATTTGGCTTCATTGTAATAAATGGTAGTGGTGCACTTTTTGGCACACTCCAAAGAAACACAAGAGAAGTCCTGCACAAATTCACTGTGGATCTCCCAAAGAAACATGGTAGAGGAGGTCAATCAGCCTTGTGTTTTGCTCTTTTAAGAGTGGAAAAGCCACGTAGCTATGTTCAGAAAGTAGCTGAGACTGCTGTTCAGCTGCTTATTTCTGGGGACAAAGTAAATGTGGCTGGTCTGGTTTTAGCTGAATCAGCTGACTTTAAAACTGAACTAAATCAATCTGATATGTTTGATCAGAGGTTGCAATCAAAAGTTTTAAAATTAGTTGATATTTCCTATGGTTGTGAAAATAGATTCAACCAAGCTATTATCTACTGAAGTCCTCTCCAACATGAAATTCATTCAAGAGAAGATTTTTATGAAATCAGCCAGGACACAGGCAAGAACTGTTTTGGAGTTGAAGACACACTAAAGGCTTTAGAAATGGAAGTTGTAGAGATTCTAATAGTCTATGAAAGTCTGGATATAATGAGATACAGTCTTCATTGCCAAAGTACAGAAGAGGAAAAAATTATCTAACTCCAGAACAAGAGAAGGATAAATCTCATTTCACAGACAAAGAGACAGGACAAGAACATGAGCCGATTGAGATCACACCCCTGCTGGACTGGTTTGCTAACAACTATAAAAAATTTGGTGCTTGGGGCGCCTGGGTGGCTCAGTGGGTTAAAGCCTCTGCCTTCGGCTCAGGTCATGATCTCAGGGTCCTGGGATCGAGCCCCGCATCAGGCTCTCTGCTCAGCAGGGAGCCTGCTTCCGCCTCTCTCTCTGCCTGCCTCTCTCTGCCTACTTGTGATCTCTATCTGTCAAATAAATAAATAAAATCTTTAAAAAAAAAATTTGGTGCTGTGTTGGAAATTGTCACAGATAAGTCACAAGGAGGATCTCAGTTTGTGAAAGGATTTGGTAGAATCGGAGGTTATCTTGCAGTACCAAGTAGATTTCCAGAGAATGGAATACCAAGGAGGAGATGATGAATTTTTAGACCTTGTTGACTACTAGATAGTCGACATGGGTCTGGCAAAACGTGCCTCACCCTCCAGCATCCAACCCAAGGAGCATACCTGTGGTGGAATCCAAACAGTTCAATTATATAAGAGAATGTTATGAAAATGTATACAGAAACAAGCTGGGCAACCTGGAAGAAATTGACAAATTCCTAAGAACTTACAAACTACCAAAACTGAAACAGGTGGAAACAGAAAATTTGAACAGACTCATTACCTGCAAAGAAATTGAATCAGTAATCAAAAATCTCCCAACAAATAAGAGCCCTGGGCCAGATGGCTTCCCTAGAGAATTCTACCATACATTTAAAGAAGAGTTAATACCTATTCTTCTCAAACTGTTCCATAAAATAGAAATGGAAAGAAAACTTACAAACTCATTCTACAAAGCCAGCATTACCTTAATTCCAAAACCATGCAAAGACCCCACTGAAAAGGAGAACTAGAGGCCAATATCTCATCTCATGGATGTAACACTTTTAATAAAATACTAGCAAATTGAATTCAAAAGTACATTAAATTAGTAATTATTTATTATTATTTATTAATTAATAATTATTAAATTATTCACCACAGTCAAATGGGGTTTATTCCTGGGTTGCAGGGGTTTAGATCTCTGCCTTACAATTGGAACATTTCCAGAACTTATTCCATGAGCATTGGATATTGAGAAGAAAACCAAAACAAAACCAGACCCAACCCTGCACTTTGGTTTGTCATGGTGTCACTGCAGCAACCTAGAACTAAGTTCCTAAAATGCCACTTTGGACTAATTTAGAAAAGAATTCCAGTTTTAACTTTTACTTGGTGGTAAAATTGGTTGTTCCTCTATTTTATGAAAGAAAATTAGTTTTTTAACCTTCATACATAGAATCAAAAAGGCTTTAACTACTCTAAACCTTCAAAAGTTAATAGAAATGAGATCATTAAAAACAAACTCACATCTACTTTACCTAGTTCCATTTTTTTTCTATTGCCAGCATAACTTTCTTGTATCTGCTATCAAATCAATCATCTCTCTTCTAATTAAGAACCTTGGAAGATTCCCATTGGATTCAGAATAAATCTGTCTCCTTAGTCTGGCATGTCCTCCACCATCACAGATTCAACCCTTCTTCCTAGATTAGCCTTCTCCCTGTGTTATCAATTCATTGACTCAGATTATTTTTCACACCATATCCCAAACACTTCCCCCAGCCCAAAGACACTTTCCTCAGCTTCCTTGGCCTCCCTTAAATATCAGTAGGGATTCCTTGGGTTGTTTTCTTGTGTTATTTTCTGTGTTTCCCTTCTTCCTAATTAGAGTGAGTTGCCCCTAAACTTCCACTGCATCTTGAACTCCTATTATAGAAGGGTCTGTTTTGTATTATTCTTAAAATTCCTTTATCCTTGAACTGTGAGATCCTTTGAGGGACAAAGACTGATATTTTCTTTGAATACCATTTCTCCCACCATCACCATTAGACTTTGTCACACAGTGCTTGAAACTTAAAAGATGCTCAATAAAGGCTTGTTAAATTGTCAGGGTAAATCCATAAAAACAAGTTCTATTAATAGTAAGATGTATAGAGGTACAAATCTAGGGAAACTGGAAAGATCAAAAATGTAGAGAAGCACTCCTATGTATAACACTGATTTTTTTTAAATTTTCCATGCTTTTGACAATATTCACAGACTTTATCATGTACCTTTGTGTCTGAGACGCTGTACCAAGTTCTGTAAGCCTGTAGCCCAAAAGGCCTTGTGATCTATTTGGTTTTATGTTCATATACATAAGATAAATTTCATTACCTTGTTCTAACTTAGTGCCCTGCACCCCCTCTTGACCTCACTGATCTGACTTACCCATTTTGTGACAAACAGTAGTCACACAAGCTTAAAACCACTGAATTCTTGGTCCTGATTTTTTTTTCTCATGCTCAAAACCCCCTCTCCCATCCAATATTCTCTTTATTTCCTAACATTATTTTGAGATTTTACCATGTTTCCAAAAGTACAATAAGAATTTTGCATGCATTGTTATTTAATTCTCATCACAGCTCAGTAAAATGGGCCCATCCCCATTTCTTTAGATGGAAAAAGTTGAGGCTCAAAGAGCCTAAGTGATTTGTAGGAGGTCATACATTTGTTTGAAGATACACTCAAAGACCTTCTCCCTGGTACCGTTCAAGTATTTCTAACATGCCATCTTATATTGTCATTAGGAAAACATACTCATCTATACAAAGTTGAGGGGTTTCATGATAATTTTGAGAAGAAAATGCAACTGAGATGTCTAATAGTAGCTTTGCAAATTAGCAGGTATGTAAGCACACATTTAACTAAGATACACACATTTAATTAGGTTTCATGCATTCATTTTTACTGAGTGTTAAGCACTTTGAGGACCTTGAAGGAGATCTTATCTTCCATTGAATTAGAAAATCTGTAGAGAAAAAAGTTCACAAGGACTTGTGGTAAATGGTCTGGGTTATGTGATGACTATTCTTAGTATTGTGGGAATTCAGAGAAAAGAAAGAGAGGACCAACTGGGAACCGTTCAAGTTTTGAAAGCAAGTGAGAGGCTGAACTAAGGAAGCTAACTAAGAAATTTTAAATTCATATTTTAAAAATCACACATTATCAGCACTTGTCTGCACTTTGCTACCCACACTATTTCAGCCTCCTCTGTACTTTGAAAATTCCTCATATATTTTTAACTTTTGAACCATGCAAACATATTTTTAAAAAGGAATGTCAAAAGTATACGAGAGTTGTTAATTTCCTTAAGTTAATTTAATATTTTAACACATTTTAACCTATTTGCATGGTTCAAAAGTCAGTAATGGTAAGCGAAACATTTGTTACAAAGATACTGGACATGAATAGAAAATGCAGTATGCAAGAATGTGGAAGGGGGGAAGTCATTAGGCTTATGCATGTGTTTTCATCTCTTAAAATATACTCTGGAGATCTTTCCATATCAGAGCACAGAGGGTGTCCTCATTTCTTTTTTTATATCTGTGAAGCATTCTATTGTGTGACCGTGAAGATTGCCTCATCTGAGTGTGGGTATAGTGGTGTTCTCAGGCTGCAGCATCTCTTCCATGGGGGCTGTACAGTTCTCTACTCACACCCGTGGTACCTGTCTGCTGAAATTTGTCCATCAAGGATGTTGCTCAACATCTAGGATTTTGTCAGTATCATAGGTGGTTTTCATTTGTATTTTTTCTTGACCATATGATTCCAGAGTTAAGCAAGAATAAAAGAAAGATGCAGCTATAGACTGAAACAAGAAAATCAAGAGAAAGATCTGATTTGAGGGGAAATTTCATGAGTCTGGCTTCTCACTCGTTGCAGTTAAGGACCCAGGAGATGTCAAAGAGAATGGCATCCTAGAGAAACGGCAGGGCCCCTGGAGAGGCAGCGTGGCAGAAATCATCCAAGCATTAGGACTGGATTTAAGCTGTGTTTTCTCATAAAATGCAGGCAGCTTGCTATGAACCAAGGTTATGATAAACATCACTAAAATTTATTTTCTTTACAGTGCTTTCATATTTCTGTTCATCAAAAGTGAAATACCAAATAACATGTGTTCTGTGGACACCACACCATTAATGACAGATCATGTGAGTACAGTGTGAGAAACAATATGATTTGAAACATAAAATTTAGATAAAGGGAAGATTTGAAACAGATGAGAAGGTAGTTTTGTTTTGGGTTTGTTTTTTGTTTCATTCAAGGCCATTGACAATATGTTTACATATTTATTATAGTTAGGTCTACGTGGCAACCAATCAAGATTGCCACAGGAAAGCTTCTCAGCAAACTCAGAGGTCTATTTATATCTATTAATGGTAGATCCCAACTAGAAGGTGTATATACAAGCCCATATTTTGGAATGGCTTAAGGATTTCTGCAGTGGGAGGACCCTAAGTACAGAGAGTAATATGAAAGTTACTTAAGAAAGGAGGGGCGGTCTTAAAGTAGGCCAGGGGAGAGCAGTGGGAAATAGCTCAGAGGCAACCAATGAAAGGAAAAATCAGTTGTATGAAAGGAGGAGTAGTACTTGATTTTCTCCTTTTTCTCTTTCATCACATCCTGTTCCACTCAACGGTAATGACAAGAAATATGTAAGAAGTTCCTGTTTGACCTTGAAGAACCTGAATTAGTCTGGGGTAGCAAATCTGGATTAAACAGGGACAACCCATAAGAGATATGATGAAGCACAAGGGCCAGTGGCTGCATATACAAAAATGATTGCAGGGTAAACCCCTATAGCCATGAGCCCAGACTCCAGTCCTTCCTGTTTCAAGTCTCTCTTCTGTCTGCTGTGGGTCCAGTGCTATCCGGCTGCCCTCAGACATCAGAGCCCTATACCCCCACAGACACAATGCCTCCCTGGAAGGTGCTGTCTCTACTCCTTACTTCAAAATTAACCTTTTCTTCTCCCTTCCTTCTTCCCCTCTCAAAACCCTTATCGAATAAAGTGACTGAAATGTTAGTTAAATTGACATTAAAGTTAGCTAATAATCAGCTTAAGGATAAGAGAAAAGAGATTTATTAACCTATAGACATCTCTAATCTGGAAAATGTTGCAGAGAGAGAATGGAGAAATTGGGACAGAGTGAAGGTGTCCAATATTCCTTACCTCCCCTAGGGATTCAGATACTTCCTGACCAACCACACTTCACTCCTAGGGAGAGAAAAAGAAAAATGCAACTCTGAAAAAGTTACATAATAGGTTAACTGCCTTAGATTTTTCTAGGCACGGTAGAATGGTATAAGCAAACAAGTGTAAAGATAGGTAAACGGCATGATTGGGTAATATGCCCCCTACATCATGAGCTCCTCATCATTGAAAGAAAGCATTGTTGCCAAACTTGCATTAACACATGACAAAGAATTCAAATCCAGTCTCTTAGCTCTTACAAAGGCATCAAGAGTATCACATTAAAGAAATTTTAGCTAAAAGGCAAAGATGACTACATTCGATATTAGAACTATTATAAATTGGCTTATGATTTTTCTTGACTTAGAATATTAACCTAGAAAAGAAACTTAACCTAATCAAGAAACATGGCTGGAAATGTTTTATTAACTAATTCAGTTAAAGAAAACTGAATTTAAAAAGTACCTGTCAATTTTAAGTATTCCAGAGAAGAGTATGAGTTTTCCTTAGTTCTAATTTTTTATAGATTATTAAAATGTGCAGATAAAATATGAGCATTGTTAACTTATGTTACTTTTGATAGGTGTATCAAAATAGCCATATCTTAAACTGAAAAAACAAACAGAGAAGCTGCCAACCGCCCAACCTTTATGAATGAAAGAGCAACAGAAGTACAAACGTTCGAGTCTGAAGATAGGCACAGGATCAGAATGCATAGAGTCACGTGCTCCTATTTTAAAGTCTTTTTGAGAAAGAAAGAGAAAAACATTGAAAATCTTCTTGACACCAGGGTGATTATCAATTGAATGCTGTTTCTGTTTTGGTTTGTGCCACTCTTTTCCATAGGTGATCAACAGCACTCAAGATTCCTGCCCTGACTCTTCCTGGGTGGATAAACTTTCTACAGCACAACAGCGCACAGTGTAAGAAGAGGTTCTGTTACCCTCTTTCATATTTGGGTAAAGCAAGAATTCCCGGAGTGAAGTGATAGTCATCTAAGTTCAAGAAGCAAATGGTAACATAGGCTTTGACTCTCATATTTCCATGGTGGACAGACTTTCTTGTCTCCTGCTGAATTTTTAGGTACGGAGGTCCGTGATCTCAGTGTTTGGAGAAATTCCTAAGCCACGGCAGTATCTCTAGCCAATAAGTAGCTGACAAAACCAATCTCCTTTTGCAGCACTTTTGTGCCTAAAGTAAAAGAGCTGATACAGGCCACAGCATATAATAATCAACAGGCTCTCAGCAATTATAGTCAAATTAGGCAATACACTTCTCTAATACTGCTTGGCCTCCACTGGAAATCCCTACACTCATATTAGACGACTTTATAATTGGATATTAATTTTCAAATATAGTAGTACAATATTTTGGTCCATAATAGTTATACCCCTCACTGTCATAAAGACTGAGTTTAGCTCACCAGAATCCCCTGTATTTTAGAGTTTCTTGTGGGATATTTTTGGATTAGCAGAGAAATATGAAAATATGTAAGTGGTACCTTGCATTTTACAATCGGTGACTGTTTTGAACTTTATGTGGTGACACACATAAGTGCTTCAAGAATATAAAGCATTGGGACGCCTGGGTGGCTCAGTAAGTTAAAGCCACTGCCTTCGGCTCAGGTCATGATCCCAGGGTCCTGGGATGGAGCCCTGCATTGGGCTCTCTGCTCCGCAGGGAGCCTGCTTCCTCCTCTCTCTCTGCCTGCCTCTCTGCCTACTTGTGATCTCTGTCTGTCAAATAAATAAATAAAAATCTTTAAAAAAAAAAAAAGAATATAAAGCATTTCCTCTGTTAGTATCCACACTAACCTCACAGTGGGGAACAGGCTGTGCTTGGTGCCTAAGAAATGCTCAGTAAATATTTGAATCACTTGAGTGAAAGAATGAGCTCACAAACAAGCTTCAGAAGATAAATACATTGCTGTTTTTGCTTAGAGTAAAACAGATCTCTCAAAAATAGGCAACAACAAAAACAAGAACATTTTTTTCACAAAGTTTCTCCCTTTTAATGGTATATTTGTTAAGAAAAACATTTTTTATTGTCTCATGATTAGCCAGACCTGGTGTGTTAGTCTGGTCTGTGTTTGGGACACCCCTTTCAGGACGATGGAGTCTAGGCTTCCCGATGACACAGGGATTTCCAGTGTGGATGGAGCTGATTGTCAGGTTGGCCCTGTCAGCTCCTATTGAAATAGACTTTAAGAATTTGTTTTTACAGGGTGCCTGGGTGGCTTAATCATTAAGCGTCTGCCTTCAGCTTGGGTCCTGATCTCTGGGTCCTGGGGTTAAGATCCCTGTGGGGCTCCCTGCTCTGCAGGAAGCCTGCTTCTCCCTCTCCCGCTCCTCCAGCTTGTATTCCCTCTCTGGCTGTCTCTCTCTCTCTGTCAAATAAATAAATAAAATCTTAAAAAAAAAAAAAAAAGAATTTTTTAAGCTTGAAAAGGAATGTTTTTTTGTTTGTTTTGGCCTTAAACTCTTTCCTGTTTCATGCCATTGCCCTTTGTATTAAGTTAAAAGGACTATTCCAAAATATTAATCATCTCTCCCCCAAATTATTGGGAAACTTGCCTCATGCAAACATAGCACAAGTCTCAGGAGTCCACATGGTTCCATTGCATAAGATGAAATATTTTCTTTTTACGACAGGAGATGTTTTGCCCAAAATAGCCAAGTTATTTGATTAAATCAGCACCTCCTGACCATACCCTAGTCAACGAAGGCATAGACAAGTGCAGGGATATCAACAGTTCTTGAACAAGCCTGCATTTAGTATTTTGTCTATCCTAGCCCTGTAGTAGATATTACTGAGTGTTCAAAAAAGAAGCATAAGGCATATAGTCAGTCCACAAATAGTTCATATTTAGAGAGCCAAGTTCATTATGCAGATTGTATAATGATAGCAGTGGTTACATCTACGTAAGGACAATTTATAATGATCACCCACTATAATTTCCATAAATCGCATACTTCTAAAACTAGGAAGTGGGGCACAGAAACTGCACTTTCAGTCCTGATGCTGCTCTGACCCTAGAGGATATTGCATTGACTTTTTGACGGTCACAGAGCTTGAAATAAATGTGTGATTTCTGCATAACTGCCTGTGATTTACACTGAGAAGCATGTGTTAGTTATGATCCATTTGTGTGTTTGTCAGAAATATTGCTGTGCGCCAAGAGTAACAGGGATGTGTTTGTTTTTTAAGGGGCTGCACTCTTGCAGTGATATCTGGAATACTCTATGGGTCTACATTTGTGCCCATCATTTATATCAAGGACCACAGCAAAAGAAATGACAGTATATACGCAGGGGCAAGCCAGTATGGTAAGAGTAAAACATTATTTTCCTTTATAAATGAACTCAACACCTGTTTTTCTACTTAAGCATATAAAAAGAATGTGATCATAGTAAATCCTGGTACATAGATTCGACTTATTTTTCATTTTAAGTGGTAGATTAGAAAACCATTGAAGACTAAAAGTAATAAAGGACTGTTTCAGTCTTTTCATATGATCGTTAAAATACAAATATAATCAACTTTATTCTAGTCAGGGTTGATATAGGCTACTTAGATCTTAACACACAGTTCCCAGATTTACTGTAAGATTTGGAGATTATTTTCCAGTTAGGTAATCTCTGAGAAAATATGTATTCTTCTGCTCTTTTAAAAAAAGCTAAAGTGCAGTACATACCACTTTAAAATCAAATAAAGGCCAAAGTATAACCTGCCTAAAGGTCAAAGTATAGCCTAGTCAGAGGATATTGTTTTTAAAGCATAGAGGAGTATATTAAAAAGCCCAACATAATGCTCCCAGATTATCTCAGTTTCTAGGAATAAATTGAGTCTGTCTGGTGTAAACTCAACACCACGTGCAATAGGCCTTGTACAGGCTCATCAGGAGATGAAAGAAGGTCTACTTCAGGGGTCCTATCATTTTGTTGAATCATGGCTTCCACCCATGAGCTCATAAAGGAATGAAATCATAGGTAATAAAGTTCTAAATTGGATGTAACAGAAAATTAATATGATCTACATTCAGATAAGGGAGAAATTTGGAAGGCAGAAGTCATGAGGGAGAGACTGATGACAAAACTGGGATTTGAAAGACTTTAATTGAGTGGCTAGACTGCGTAGACACCATTGTTTCTTCCTTCTTTTTTATATTCAGTCCAAATAACATTCAAATCTTTTATGAACTTATCTTTTTTTAAGATATTCTACAAATACTTTTTGTGTTTTTAGTATTTTCATCTGTAAAGGATAAGAACCAATAAAAATAGAATGACATGAGATAAATTAAAAGAGAAGGAAAAACAAGAGTGAAAAAAGTAAAACAGAGCCAGGAATGAGTCTAAAAATTGTAACATATTTTTACACTTGTTAGAAATGAGCCATAAATTTGGCTCTAAGATTTCTTATAGACACAAGGGAAATCAAATTGGTCCCACAATTCAGTGAACACAAGATAAAAAGAACTAATCATCCAGGAGTACGGTTGTTCTTGTCCTGGGCCATAATAAATAACTCCCACAATCTCTTTACATAAATAGTACAATCAATTCTTAGGGACCTTTCTTATAACAACTTTAATGTCATCTAATAGGAACACACTTTATTCTACTTTATTAAAACATAATTCTAGGGAGGTGCAATTTTTTATTTCATTTATTTAACAAACACATAAGTATTATATGCACTAAGCTAGACGCTATTCTAAGCACATTACAATAATAATTCAGTTGACCCTCATAACAACCTTATTAGTTAGATACCATTATTATCCTTGTTTTACAGTTGAGAAAATTTAGACTGTGAGAGATTGGGTAATTTGCCCAATTCTCAAAATTAGCAAGTAGTGGATTGCAGAACCCACTCATGTAGTATGTGCGTTTATTAACTATGTTATGCTTCCCCTTGTGGTAGTTCATACACATGTTGTTCTTATATGATCCAGAAGTGGGGCTTAAGATTTTAGAAGAACAGACACACTGGTTGACCTTCAAGCATTTCTCCTTAAACATGACCCCTCACCTTTGCCAGAATTTCCTTTGAGAGAAACATTTTGAGTCTAGTATGACCTTCCCAGCCAAGAACCTATTATATACTCATCTATATGAGTAAAGGACAGTCTGCTCAAACAGTCGGTACAGTTGGGGTTTCCCAGATAGTATACCACCATCATGTGTCATTAACTCTCCCATGTAATGAGGCCTATAGTAAACAACTAAATAAAACCCTCTTTGAGATAACTTCCTGAATATCCTTCTATATAGCTGTAATCTGCAACAGGGATGCTCATCTCCAGATTGGTCCCCATATAAAATTAGCACTCTCCCGTATTGTTCACACCACCCCCACTACTGTCTACTTGGAGAATTGCTACGTTGGCATTAGTAAAATTAAGCCTGAAACTTATTTTTAAAAAGAAGATGGTTTTCACATAATATTTATACTTTCTTATTTATCTTTCCAAGATAACCATAAAAACCAGCCTTCTAGATCTGATTATAGTAACTAATTTACTACTTAATATTTCTAAGTTTTAAGTATGTTAATTAAAATTCTATATAAACAGCATGTAGAAACCCAAGATCATAAAATATAATTAATAGTTCCTTTACTTTTAAGGTTAATTTTAGCGAGTTTGTTTTATTTTTGGAATCCTAAACATATTTGAAATGAATAAAAGGATACATTTGAGAGTCTTATGGTCTGTATTTTCAGATTTAGACTACGTTTTTGCACACTTCAGTGGCATCTTTTTTACAAGCACAGTCTACTTTCTGGCCTACTGTATAGCCATGAGAAATAACCTTAAGCTATATCCTGAAGCAGTCTTGCCAGGTAAGAATATTTACTACAAAAACCTTCTTACTCTGTGAAAGTATTCTCTACTCACTTAGCTTGAATAATCATCTCCTGGAAACCAAGTCACCCTGTGTGTCTGTGTCTGTGTAGTTGTTCTGGCCCAACTCACCAGTAAATGTGAAAGATTTAAAAACCATGAAACTTGATATGAAATGCCAGTTATTATAGAACCTGAAACTTGAACAATGAATCTAAGGTGATTTCTTGTGCCAAAATCCCTTGTGTATTGACATCAGACTCTATTATTTCTTCTTCATTATCTAATGATGCCTATTAAAAGTCAGAGTCAAGGGGCGCCTGGGTGGCTCAGTGGGTTAAAGCCTCTGCCTTCAGCTCAGGTCATGATCCCAGGGTCCTGGGATGGAGCCCCGCATCCGGCTTTCTGCTCAGCAGGGAGCCTGCTTCCCCTCTCTCTCTGCCTGCCTCTCTGCCTACCTGTGATCTCTGTCAAATAAATAAAATCTTTAAAAAAAAAAAAGTCAGAGTCAATAGAACTTTGTAGTCACTTAGGTAAACAGACATTTTCTCTGAAAAGGAAGGAGAAATTCATTTTAGAGTTTGAAAAGGGTATATGATAAATGCACATGCTTTGGACTTAATCCATTTGGCACTGGAGGTAAAAATATATATATATAGGTTCTCACTTTTTAGGAGTTTTCCATAAAGCAATATGGAATATAAGGCCACAAGGAAAAAATTTTAAGAACAAAATAAATCATATGTCAGAGATTCATTTTGAATACCTGATTTGTTTAGGCCAAAGTATGCCACTATACCATTATAAAAAGTGACAGAGTATTTATTAAACACCTAGATAAATATCCTGAAAATTTTATCTGGTATTTCCATTCGAATTCTAGGACTTTCCCCCCCACCCTTAAATGGTGTTCTTAGAGCATGCCTAGATCCAGTATCTTTCCTAGGTCCTTCTCCACTACCAAATCTTTATCTCAACTACAACTTTGGGTATTTAATGTCAGTAAACTGGAAAGGTTAATAATTTTACCCACAGCCATCAAGAAGAAGAAAAAAATGACTGTTTCCAAAATGCTCCTAAAACCATGTTGGCCAAATATGTCGATAAAAATGTGTTGATAGGGGGCACCTGGGTGGCTCAGTGGGTTAAGCCTCTGCCCTCAGCTCAGGTCATGATCTAAGGGTCCTAGGATGGAGCCTGGCATGGAGCTCTCTGCTCAGCGGGGAGCCTGCTTCCCCCTCTCTCTCTGCCTGCCTCTCTGCCTACTTGTGATCTCTCTCTCTCTCTCTCTCTCTCTCTCTCTCTGTCAAATAAATAAATAAATAAATCTTTTTTTTTTTTTTTTTTTAAAGAATGCGTTGGTAGCACTTTAATATTCCCACTGTATGTAGAGTGTGGACTTTTCAGGAGAGGAACATGGCTTGTAAGTGTGCGCTATTTGTGGTGTTTCAGGATTCCTGTCCGGAGTTCTTTGGGCAATAGCCACCTGCTGTTGGTTCATAGCTAACCACGCTCTCAGTGCTGTGGTCAGTTTTCCGATTATCACGGCTGTAAGTAGCTGACTATTTTTCCAAATTGTTTTTCAAATGTAAATCTGATTTCTCTGAAGCATTCTTAGTGAATCACTGGGGACTATCATGGAGTTCGATTTTTTAGGAGTACAGTTTGTATGACAGAATCATGTAGATTCACCAACACCCTCTCATCTCACGTCCCTAATTGCTCAGGGAACATCGCTAACCTCATTTTAGCAGGTTTGTTCATCTTTGATATCCTTGCAGTTTTTGTCTGGTCATTTTACTTACTGTCATTTTGGATACATTGTAATTTTCTGTTTGTAACAATACTTACCTCTATGTAATATTTACAAATTTAAAAGGCCTTTGTGTATATTCTAACACTTGAATCTCCTGACAACCTTGTGAGACAGAAAGGACTTCAGACTCCTCATATGGTCCTTCGGTATTTTTAAAGACTTTCAGAAAGTCCTAAAGCAAACTGTTGTCTCTGGATGAGTTATGTTATGTTTACAACAGGGAGTAAATACAATGGGGTAGCTAATTCTTTTTAACTGGGAACATTATTTCGTCAGAAGAGATTATTTATTTTCTAGCACTAAATTCTTAATAGAATGTACCATATGGAGCCTTTTACAAGGGACACTGAATAACAATAAATACTCTTTCTTAAAAAAAAACTTATAATGGACAAGATTTGGTTTTTCTGTCACTGTTTCTTGTATTAAATTATGGTAAAGACTTAGGATAAGTCATTAATGCCTAATTCCATGGAAATAAATTGCTGAAGTAGGTGAAGTATGGACAGATAGAGTAATCTGCGGGATTACTACGGGAGTAATCACCGTGGCTCTTGGAGACTTGCCTGTCAGATGAACTATTCTCGAAGCACTATGATATAAACACAGTCTCCTCACCCACCAGGTTTAGCTTCTTCTGGTGCTTGGGGATTTTTACCTGTGAAAAACAGGTGTTTTGGTGACTTGAGGGAATTGGGGAAAATTGCTTTTAGGTTCTTGCTTGGTTTCATTTTTGTTTTTCTAGTCAAGAACATTTTCCACGTGAAGAAAAGATCCAGTCTTTTATTCAAGGAACTTGCATTCTGGGGCGCCTGGGTGGCTCCGTGGGTTAAAGCCTCTGCCTTCGGTTCGGGTCATGATCCCAGGGTCCTGGGATCGAGCCCCACATGGGGCTCTCTGCTCGGCAGGGAGCCTGCTTCCTCCTCTCTCTCTGCCTGCTTGTGATCTCTGTCTGTCAAATAAATAAATAAAATCTTTAAAAAAAAAAAAGGAACTTGCATTTTTCTTTATTTCTTGGAGAACTGGATTTTTTTATCATCAATTTTTTTAGTGGAAAATTTTAAACATACCCATCATCTAGCTTCAACAATGATAAATATGATCAATTTTATTTTATCAAAAGCGCACATTTTTTTGTTATTCTAGCTGCACTGTTCTTCCCAGGTACATATATTTCCACTGTTATATACCCATTGGTAGCTAGATTGTGATTTTCTTGAAGGTAGCATCTATAGTTTATTACAAATAACATTTAATTTAAAAGGAGAGAGAGAAAAAGGAAGGAAGGAAAGGGAGGGAGGTAGGAAGGAAGGAGAGGAGGAAATGGAATGGGTGGGGAAGGGAGGGAAATGGGAGGGGAGGAGGGAAGAGGTGGGGATGGGAAGAGAAAGAAAGAAAACAGAAAAAACAGTGTAGCAGGAACAAGGGCTTGATACCTGTGCTCCAAGTCTTCGATGATAAATCTAAAAGCTGAATCAGTTTATCCAGAAGCTCAGCTTCTCAAGGTAGCTCAAGCTCACCTTGTTTTCAAAGGCTCATTTACAAATATATGATTTATATTCATTTTACGAAAGGAAAATATGCAATCCTAATTGCCAAAACAGCTATGTCTCTTATCTAAGATGTCCTTCCTATTTGACTCTCTTTTGCCTGAATCAAAAGAGTATGTACACACTTTGACCTGTGCTTGTTTTACTTTTAGCACAGCACCACTTTCTATAACCACATTACTCCTCACAATAACCCTTAGACCATGTCTAAAGTAATATTTAGGAAGTGATCAGCCAAAAAGCCTCAAAGGTCAGTGATACCTTTTGGCATTGTCTTCTATCATGTTCTCTGAAGAGAAATAAATTTCCAGATTAGAGAGGATAAAATTCTTGAGTGACTGGCCTGATAACATTAGTATTATATTCCCTTTTCTATTGTTTCTTTCCATCCTATCCAAAGTCAGTATGGAATTGCCTGAAGGACCCAGATGCTTCTTGTTTGGTTTGGATTTTGAGGCTTAACGTCTTACGTCATTGATAAAAGACAGTTCCTTTGACCTATTTCTCTGGCGCTTTTGATGTTGAATTTTCCAGACACTGATAAACAGAGAGTAATGTATTTTTATTGCTTCGCTTACATGCCTGGAGTGGAGTCAAACTTTGTTGACCCAGTCATGTAGACAGTTGGAGTAGTGGAGGGCGAAAAATCTGTTGGAATTGTTTATGAGAAACCCTTCCAGAGTTTGAGCAGGGCTTGAAAAGGAATCATAATAATGCTGATACAATACACTTTCTCCACAAAGACCATGATTAATTCAAATACCATTTTTTTCCTTCTCAGCTAAAAAAAGTTAATAAACTTGAATAGCTTCGAGTTTCAAAGAATCATTCTTTCTTTCCACTTCGTTTCTTCTCATTTACCTTTCCTAGATTATTTCATTACTGTCTGAATAAACCTTTTGTTTATTTTTCCTTACATGGCTTCTCTATCATCCTATAACACTGTCTTTAGCATCCATTGGAGTTTAATGTCAAACATAGTTCACCACCATGCAATAGTACCGGTTTAAGAACTTTTTTTAAAGTACAGTATTTGACAGGTCCAAAAGAATATACTACAGTTTCTTCAGTTATGAGATTACTATATGGCAAATAAAGTTATAAATTATTCCCACACTTTGGGGGCACCTAGGTGGCTCAGTCGGTTAAATGTCTGCCTTCAATTCAGGTCATGATCCCAGGGTTCTGGGATCGAGTCCCACTCCAGGTTCCCTGTTTGGTGGGGAGTCTGCTCCTCTCTCTCTCCAACTCCCCCCTGCTCATGCTCTCTATCTCTCCCTATCTTTCTCTCTCAAATAAATAAAATCTTTAAGATAAATTATTCCTACGCTTTCTCCTATTAATCCCATTTCTAGTGTTCTAAACTCACTAGAAAAAAAATAAATAAATTGCTTATTAAAATTTATTATAAATAGATCACATTTATTAAAGTAAATCACATAATAATATGACATCATCAATGTAATAAATATGAAAACTATAAAGAAACAAGAAAAATCTTTATTTTTTTACTGACTGCTACCTTAGCTTAATGTTGAGTTAGGGCTGAGATTATGAATAGTTTTCCCTGACAATACTATTATACTGTTTTTACAGTAGAAAGTTATTCAATGGAAGTATTAGGTCAGCTCTCCAATATACTATATTTATATAAAGTACAGGTCACAGAAAAAATAATCAATTTAATTACAGTTTTTCTTTTTATTCAAGGGTCCAGGATTTATAGCTGCAATGTGGGGTGTCTTCATGTTTAAGGAAATACAGGTATGTATAAGAAAGGGCAGATTTAGAAAACAGGTGTAGAGCCAGGTAAGAAAGGCATTTCATACTATGTTTGTGTCATTTTCTGAAAACTGTATGTGACCCCTAAGCACTTTCTGTCTGACCTCTCCCTGTCATCAAATACAGATCATTCAATCCATTTCCCCCCAATTCTTTATGAAGTTGAAGGAAAAAGATATGAGCTTTTGGAATTTCGGCTATGTATTAATTGATGTTAATGTTAGTAAGAGATAAAAATAATATTATATGATTTGACTGTCAAGACATCTCAATGTTGTTTTAGAATTTTATCTGAAGTTAGGGAGGTACTGGTCCTGTTTTACTTTGTAATGTTCAAACCTTGCCTTAGAGCATCAGGACTTACAATTAAAGAGGGACATAGCATGACAACCATTCAGATGGAAACAGCCAGGGAGCCTGAAACTATTTCATATGAAACATGGTCAAAGAAGCTAAAATAATGATCCAGAAAATATAAGCTTTATTACTTATTTTTTTTTAATATTTGAGGGTTTATCCTGTGGGATAGAGATTAAAATCGATCTGTCTGTACCCCTGGAGATAGATAGACCTTACAGTAAATAGGAACACCTGAGTGTCTCAGTTGGTTCAGCCTCTGCCTTTGGCTCAGGATCTAAGGGTCCTGGAATTGACCCCCACATCAGGCTTTCTGCTCAATGGGGAGTCTGCTTCTCCTTCTCCCTCTGCCCCTCTACAACATTCATGCTCCATCCTCTCTCTCAAATAAAAAAAAATAAATTTTTGAAAAGGAGAACTTAAAGTAAATAAAATATCTCTACTTAACACAGAAAGATACTTCTTTGTTAGGGACACTGGAGTGGCCTGTCAGTTAATCATCCAAATCTTGATTTCAGCTCAGGTCATGATCTCAGGGTAATGAGATGGAGCCTGGTGGTTGAGCTCTGAACTCAGTGGGGAGTCTTTTTGAGATTCTCTCTCTCCCTCTGCCCCTTCCCTCTCTCTAAAATAAATAAATAAATCGTTTAAAAAAAGAGATACTTCTTTGTTAATCAAAGATGGACTGGCTACATTGGGAAGTAGTTGTCAGTGTTTCCTGTCTTTAAGACCAGTGCACGTACCCCTAGCTGGGCAAAGCAAACTTAGTCTCTGTTTCTTCCTCACCCTTCAGATCTGTCTCTGTCTCTTCATCTGCAACTTAGCACCTCTGCCCAGGAAGGCTGTAGTTGCCTCCTTCGTCATCTCCTTGCACCCATTCTGGACCCCTCCAATCTGTTCACTCTCTGCAAAAAAAGGGTGGACTTTATGAAATATGAATCCCATCTTTTCACCACATCCAGCTGCCTGTTTCTTTAATGTCTTCCTATTACTTGAAAAAATAAAACCCCAAAGTGTACATGAACTGTGAGATCCCCGTAAGCTCTGACCATAGCTCTCCAACCTGGTTTTGTTCCATTTGACTCTCATAATCTTTGAGCACACTGTCTTCCTTTCAATCCCTGGCAAGTATCACACTTAATCTTACAACAGAGATTTGCACATAAAATTCCTTCTACCTGGAATCCCTACTTGCTTCCCTACCCGACTAATTGGTACTTATGGTTAGAAGCTTAATTCCTCATCTTCCAGACAAGCCTCACTAAGATTCCTTTGTAACCCCCCTCAGAAACAATCATGGTCATTTACTTATTAACACCCCTCTCGCTTCATAGCATTCTTTCTGTGATGATCAACTTCTATCTCCCATCAGGGCACATTTTGCTCACCATTTTAACCCAGCACATGTTGCTGCAAAGTGGGTGCCCACATGTGTTTACTGAGTGGGTGAATTAGGAAGGTTCTAATGGGTTTTTGAGAGACTCTGGATGATTACTTGGCGGGATAGTAAAAGGCATACAGGTGGCCAGAGCAGATGGTTAGTAAGATCCCTAGAAATCTTGACATTCTGTTTTCTGCATGTTTGATTCAGGTTTCCTTAATTACACCTACTTTTTTTTATTATTTAGGGTCTACAAAACTACCTACTGATGATATTTGCATTTTTCATCATCTTGACTGGAGCATTATGCACGGCTTTCTCCAAAATCTAACAATCACAAGACCAGCAGATGGCAGCAGTGGGTAAGAGAACCCTACTACAGGACTTAAGCGATTATGCTGAGAGTTCATTTTCTTCCAGCAAAGGGATCTCAACCTGTCTTGGACTGGGCAAATGATTTTTTTTTTTCCACAAATGTGAGAATAAAGGAGAACTAAGCTTCAGTCAAGTAAAAAAATTGGAAAATTCTTCTAATGAAGTATTTATGGTGGTAGGACTTTATTGAGTGACTAAATGTCTGCCATCTTACAGCATTATAGCTGAGAGTGCTCCTTTTACCACAGTATGTAGTCCGTGTTGCATAAACAGCAAAACAGTGTGGAGTTCATACACACAAAGAATTTTGTACATGTCCAAGTTTCCAACGTATTACCCTCGTTACTGAAGAGAGACAGAAAAATGTTGGGGAGAGAAATGGGGAGAACACCTACCTTAAAATAGAATTAGACTCCAAAGCTATCTAGATCCTTTGCCAGAAAAAGTAAATGTCAGAGTTGGTAATTGAATATGAAAAAGGCCATTTCATTTTTTGCCCAAACTTATTTTTGCTTCAAAGTAATATTGCTCAACTCTACGTCACCCCCTCATCTTAGCTCAAAATGCTTTTGATTATCTCCAGATAAAATCCATCTTCAGAGAACAAAAATTTCCAACCATTGAGAATACGTGTCTAATACATATACAGACATATACAGGTAGACACGTGTAAATACACACACTTATATGTCTGTATGATTCTAAACTTGGGGGAAAATTCTAGAGTTGCTATAGCGAAGAACCAGCTTATTAGAGTAAGAATTTGCAGGGGTCAAACACTTTGTATGTAAAATTTATTGTTATTTTTCTGAACTATACTTTTCTAAAATCTCTTTTTAAACTAGAAGTTTTCTTCCTGTTTCCACTAGGTTTCCACTAGGAAAAGAAACAGACATGTGATTTATATATATATATATCAAAAAAGACAGAATAGCATTCTGCTTATGTATTTGTACTCTGGTACTAACCCAAATGGGTTTCATCTTCATTGTACTACTTTTTGAAGAAGTTCCTGAGCTCCCTGTATCAGATTTCTCATCTATAAAATGGACATAATGATAATGATAATGGCTATTATAAGGCTCCAATTAATTAAAATCCATAACATGTTCATGAGCATCTGGCACTTGGCAAGCATTGTATAATTCTTAGCTATAATTATTATCTACTGTTTGAGAAAGAAGATGTGCCTATAGATTGGAAGATATTTTGTGAGAGTTACTGGCCTCACCACCAACCCATCCAAACAACTAATTATTATTCATTCCTCTATTTGAGTTCAATTTAAGTAATGGTACTGGAACCTCTATTTCATTCTTTTATTGTAACACCTTACCAAAACTCATTTGAATTTTAACCTGAAGTATCAATTATGTTGATAACTTTAAATAAAGTGACATGACACAAAAGCTATTTTGCTTACTTGAATATATTTTCAAATTTCATATTGGTAGCATTTAATTCTGTAGTTGAGAATGCCAATTTATTTATTTTTAAGATTTATTTATGTATTTATTTGATACAGAGAGAGATCACAAGTAGGCAGCGAGGCAGGCAGAGAGAGAGGGGGAAAGCAGGCTCCCCGCTGAGCAGAGAGCCCGATTCGGGGCTCAATCCCAGGACCCTGAGATCATGACCTGAGCCAAAGGCAGAGGCTTTAACCCACTGAGTCACCCAGGTGCCCAGAGAATGCCAATTTACACGCAAAATGTGAAGTAAAGCAATTGCAAAAGAAAAATGAGGAAAAAATCTTACTTTACAGTTTCTGCTACCACACAATGCTTTTAGTGTTAGTAAGAGGTAAGGGTAGTGGGGAGTTGCGGGTGGGGGGGACAAGCTTCTTAAAATGGTTACCATGTAGAAAACTTGCTATGTAGAGGTTAGTCTAAACAAGTGATTACCAAATTTCTACTTTCTTTGCTCAATTTAAGAAATTAACACCTATCTCTCCAGAACTTTTAAGGCTTTGTTTTTCCTTGTCTAGTATGGTCAGATTCTTGTGTTTTAACTTTTTCTTGCTTTGCTTTCTATCTCTTTGTACAGAGAAGGACTACCTTAAGTAGGGGAGTGGCAGCCCAATGAGGCCAGCATCCACATTATGGGAATTGTTTATTATCAAAATAAAAACTCCTAACTTCTCAAAATTCCTAATGGGTTTTATGAAATTAATAATACAACATTTCCCCAGAGTTAACAAATCTCCATTTATTCCTCTTGTATTCATTTATTTGTACTACCTATATGTATCAATATTTGTGAGCTGAAAACACATTTGAGTTAAAAAGGCAAATTGTAGAACCATGTGCAAATATGATACAATTTAGGTAAATTTTTAAGTATCAAAATAATTTATATTTTTCTATGAATACTTATATATGCAAGAAAATTAGAAAAATGCATATACAAAGCTCATAATAATGTTTGCCTCTAGTGAGGATAAATGAGATAATGGCAACACAGGTCTGGGTCAATGTGAACTTGAGTGGTATCTGTAATACTCTAATTTTTATGGCAATGAATTCACATGTTTTTCTTTAATATCTGTTGAAGAGTCAATAGCAAAACAACTCAGAACACATGTCTAAATGTCAAAGTAATTAACACTAGGTAAGGAAAATATGGGTGTATGTTACTTTCCTCATTTTTTTTTAGTACTTTTCAATTTCAAAGCAAGCATGCACAAGCACATGCACAGACAAATAAAAGAGATCAAGGCAAAGTTGAGAAATTTTCCAACTTAAAAGTCCCACCTTCTAAGGATAGAATCTAGAAACTCACTTTCCTAGCATCCCTTGCAGTAGGATGTGTCATTCGTGATTATATAGCCTCCAAATAGACAAAGTAATCTAGAATGACAGAAAACAAATTATGGTAGCCTGGGACATGAGGGTTAACTATGAAGAGTATAAGGGAACTTTATGGGTTGCTGGAAGTGTCCTGTATCTAGGTTGTAGTGGAGACTACATGAGTGTGTATATTTGCTCATAATACTCTCCACCTAAGTGGGAGAATTTTATTGGATACAAATTACACCTCATTAAAGTTATAAAATTAAAAGTTTATTAAAATAGGCTCTGTGTGTGTGTGTGTGTGTGTGTGTGTGTGTGTGTGGTTTAATGAGCCTAAATTTCTGAAACAAGTGTTTTAGGTAGCTCACAAAATATCCAGCAGGGCCATGGAATTGACTTTGGAGGTTACATAATCAGGAATGATACATCCTACTGCAAGAAAGGGTACTATACTTTGTGGGGAAAAAATTGCCTCTTTTGCGATAATCATGTTTTTTCTTTTTACTTTATCAATATGGTGAATTACATTTATGACTTTTCAAATATTAAACCAATTTTGCATTCCTCTGGTAAACACTACTTGGTCATGATGTGTTTTAGTCTTTCTATATATTGTTGGATTTAATTTGCTTTTCTGTTCATGATGAATATTTTTCCATAATATCAGGGTAATGGCTTTAAAAAGTTTGCAAGGATTGGTACTATTCTTCCTTAAATGTTTGGTAGAATTCAAAAGTAAATCTATCTAAGGCTCATTTTCTTTAACATATATAGGTTGATTCACATCATCTATTTCTTCTTGAGTGAATTTTCTTAATTTTTGTCTTTCAAGGAATTTACTCATTTCATATACATTAAGATTATTAGCATAGTATTGTTTATAATATTTCTTCATTCTCCTTTTCATATTTATAGGATCTGTAGTAATGTCCACTTTCTCATTCTTGATATTGATAATTGTTCCTTCTCTTTCTATGAACATTCTAGCTGAAAGTTTATGAATTTTATTCATCTATCCAATAAATTAGCTGTAGATTTACTTGAGTTTTCTCTACCCTGTTTTTCTCTTCAGTTTCATTGATTTGTGTTCTCTATTGTTTATTCTGTTTCTTGTAAGTTTTTAGCTTGCTCTTATTCTCCACCCCCCTCCTCTTTTTTATATCTCCATTTATACATTCATATATTCTACCTTCCTTGATCTTCCCAAATTCTTATTTCTATATACTTAACTCAGGAAGCCTTTTGGGCTCTATGTTCTTCCTTACAGCACTACAGCCTGTAAACTCTATGTAGGCAGTAAAATTGAAAAATTACAGTGCTCAGCTTAATCGTTTCCCCTTTTGACAGAGATCATGGTCATGTCCAGCATTTGGTCCAATGTTTCATACATTTTGCCCATTTTGCTGTTTCTTCAGTGTATAAAGATTAACATGCTTCCTATTACTCTATCTTTACAAGAAGTAGAAATCCTGGGCGCCTGAGTGGCTCAGTGGGTTAAGCCTCTGCCTTTGGCTCAGGTCATGATCTCAGGGTCCTGGGATTGAGCCCCGAATCGGGCTCTCTGCTCAGCGGGGAGCCTGCTTCCCCCTCTCTCTTTGCCTGCCTCTCTGCCTACTTGTGATCTCTGTCTGTCAAATAAATAAATGAAACCTTTAAAAAAAAAAGTAGAAATCCTCTGATTAGCATTTTGTTATATTTTAATTTCAACTTCTCCTTCGTCACACTTTTATGAACAGCAACATCAAAGAATAATTAGGCATTCTAGTTGGTTGAATATGGCTCCCCCCAAAATATGTCTAAGTCCTAATTTCCAATACCTGTGAGTATGACCTTATTTGGAAATAAGGTCTTTGCAGATGTAATTAAATTAAGGACCTCAAGATGTTATCATCTTGGATTTAGGATGGACTCAAAATCCAATGACTAGTATCCTTACAAGAGAAAAGGAAGAGATTATTTGATACAGAAGCATGAGAAGAAAGCCACATGAAGATGGAGGCAGAGATTGGAGTGATGTAACTACAGTCCAAGGAAGGTCAAGGATTGTGGGAAGACACTGAGCTAGGAGGCAGTCATGGCAAGTAGTTCTCCTTCAGGTCTCCTGAAGGAACCAACTGTGCCAGACTTTTAGCCGCTAACTGTGAGGAAATAAATTTCTGTTGTTTTAAGCGTTCAAGTTTGTGATAATTTATTGTCTTGTCCCTAGGAAACTAACCCAATGAGCATACAAAATAAGACACACAAATGCAATCCATAACCTTTAATACTGGCAATACTACTATCCAGATAAAGATGTTGGCCAAGCTTCAAAGCAAACACAGAATAAGTAGAAAAATTACATGTTGTGAAGGTCTCAAAAAGTGGCTTTTTGTCTTAACAGAGTTGAGTATTTCATCTTTGGATAATACAGGATGGGGCATACCTCTCTTCCTCTATAAAATGCAATAGAATATGTCAGATGATTTTTGTTTATTTATTTTTAAGAAAGAAAAGAACCAAATGACCTGGAATATTGCATAAAGCATTTTAGGCACACATCTCTGTATAGAAAAAGCTGTAACAGGAATTAGATAAAAGGAGTAGGAATTTTTTTTTAAGTTTCTTGATATTGACAGGAAGATTCTTCTTGCAGACAAAGGACGTCAGAGCTAACTCTGTTGTTTTTTAGCTACTTAAGTCTTCATGAGGGATTGTATCTCACTTTTTGTTGAAAACAACAGTTAAATTATCTTTTTAAGCATCCTGAGGAAAGTGAAAAATAAAATTGAACAGAGAATTTTAATATGTGTGTTGTAACTTATCACTTGTTTACAGTGATGCTACTGTAATCTTTATATACTTGACTCACATGATTATGGAGGTTGAGAAATCTTAAGATCTGCAATTGGCAATCTGGAGACCTGGGAGAGCTCATGCTATAGTTACAGTCCAAGTCAAAAACCTGAGAAGGAGAAGCATTAATGGTGGAAACTGCTGTCTGCATTTGAAGGCCTAAGAATCAGGATAGCCAATGCTCTAAATTCTGCTCTGAGTCCAGGTCCTCCAAAGGCCGGAGAAAACCCACATTCCAGCTTAGAGACATTCAAGCTGGCAGTGAATTCACTCTTATTCAGCTTTTAATGAATTGGATGAGGCCTCTGACATGGGGAGGGCAATCTGTTCTACTTGGTATACCAATTCAAATGTTAATCTCTTCCAGAAACACTCTCATACACGGACCAGCAATAATGTTTAACCAAACACCTGGGCACCCTGTGGCCCACTCAAGCTGACACATATAGTTAACTGTCACAAGTATGGTAAGCCATTTTGTGGTAATTAGCTCTTTAGCCATAAAAAGAATTTGAGTTTAAACCCTTAAGTACACTGCTTGGCATTACTATTCTGTGAAGATTGTTTTATAATGTGTCTGAGACTATAGTAAAAACACATTTATTATAAACACACAGAAGAACGTGGAATTCTTGGGAAGTTTTCCTCTGGGTTATACCTTATCTGACAGTAATTAGAATTTCACTTGCTTATGTTGAAGTCAAATTAAGCAAAGGCATTGGAAGCAGGAAAGTAAGGAACCTAATAAAAAAAAAATATGGTGAGAACTTTTTAAAAAATTACACACAGTCTGAGGAAGGAAACAAGATAGCCTCTCCACATAATATATTTCTCAATTGAAACATGACATATTGCTCTTGAAAGACGAAGTAAAGTAAGTTGTCATTTACTTGACTGGACACAGCATTATGAGACTGGTAGTCAATTCATTCATGGTAAGTCTTAAAAATACCTAAGATGTTTTATTATATATAAAATTCCATACATTTTGAGGTTTAAAAAACCTGTTAAGACTATTTTCAAAAACAATGTCTATATTTGGTTATGATGTAGTAAGACAAAGAGGTTTTGGGGGAACTTTGAGGATTAGTTTCAGTGAGGCAATTTATGAAATTTGCATGTTGATAGAACATGGATAAGAAGAATTGAAGAGACAATAATAGTCCAACAAATAGAAAAATTGTAATTGAATATGACATTTACTTTATTGAGACACAATTTATATACAATAAACGTTCACTCTGATCAGTTTTTACAAAGTTAAACATTTGACCTCCCATGACACAAATCAAGTTATAAAGTCTTGCTTCTATCACCCAAGAAATTTCCTTCATGACACTTTGTGATCAATTCCCCAGGCCTAGGCCTTCTATCCCACCCCATGTCCTACGCACATCATTCTATGCAATTGCTGTTCTTCCACCACTCTAAATTTTGCTTGTCTATGTAATATATATAGTGAAACCATAAAATGTTTCCTTAGTGTTTGGTTATTATCCCTCTGCATAATGTTTTTGAGGCTCAAATATTTTGTTGTTTGTCTTTGTTAATGAGTAATAATCCATCACATTTTATGAATATGCCACAATTTGTCTATCCACTCTTCTGCTCATAGACTATAAACACTCCTGCACTAGACTTTCTATGGATATATGCAGGCATTTCCTTTAGACATGTACTGAGGAGATGAGCTGCTGAGTGGAGGTGAGTGAACGTTGAGAAAAACGGCCCTGATAGCTAGCAACTGGGTCCAGTACTCTCAGGCCTTGGGTTTCTGTTGAATGGAAGCAACTTCACAGAACAATATCAGACAAGGCCTCTCTGTAACCAAATGGATCGAGAGAAAAACTCACAATCATGTCTGAACACAGACAAAACAAATATTGTCCAAGCCACAAAATACCCTTTCTGGTTGAGATGAGTGACTGGCTGCTTTACCAATGACAGCTTTGGCCTCTCTCTAGTCTTCCCCCCTCCTAGACAAGATTTATAAAGACACCCAGTCATAGAATTACCCACTTCCTGACAACATCCAATCCAGAGCAAAGCTCCATTTCCTTAAACCCTCTCCAAAACCACCTAACAGAGTCTCAACCCTAATTGTAAATACCAATATACACAAAATAAGGAAAGAAGGAGGATTAACATTAAAGACACCACAGGAATCAAATCAGCAAAATACCAAGTGTGGGAAACTGTACTGTACGGTACAGATGATGACTTGATTCCTTCAACAAATACGCATGTGTGTGTACATATGTATTTCTGTACATCTATGTAATATATATTCAGCTGTTTATATGTATGCATGTGTGTGGAGGTGTACATTCAGAGAGAGAAAGAGAAAAGGGTCTATAGATTTAAAACAACTTCATAGACATTTGAATCAAAAGCAGTATCTGGGCCTTATTTCAATCCTTATTTCAAAAATAAAGCAATTGAAAATTTGAAAACTCTAAATTATCTTGAAGTATGTTTAGGTTTGATAATGGTATTGTCGTTACTTTTTAGAAGTGTCCTTTTTTAGAAATTCAAATAGAATTACTTCTGAGTGAAATCAAATGAGGTCTGGGATTTGTTACAAAAGGCTACAGGGGTGGGGTTAAGTGGGTTGGTCTTTTAATAACGAAGCTGGATGGTCACTGAAAGTCGCAGAAAGTGGTCGGTGGGTACTTGGAGTGGTATTCTGTTATCATTTTGCACATTTGTGTATGTTTGAAATTTTCCCTATTAAAAAATTAAAAGCATTTCTTAAAGTTAATATCCAGTAGACTAAAAATAGCCTGTCATTTACTTAATTTGTCTTTCTTTTATTACTTGTTTTAACATTTTTCTGTCAAAGTTTTCTCTTTGATGAATTGACATTTTGTACCACAATCCTTTGATCTATTAAAATATTAATGTTTTCTTCTGGATTTGCATGCCGTCCATATTAAAAAAAAAAATGCTCCTCCTTCTAGTTTACCATCTGCCCATCTCCTCAAGGAGCTTTTATTTTAGCTTAAGCACACTCCTGGTCATTTCTGTGATACAGTGCATGTCTTCACTTTCTCTTTACAGTCTCACTTTCCTTAGACCCTTCTTGTCTCTTAGCAGAGGTCCAGGCATCTCAATCTCAAGATAGGTTTCTGATTTATCTTTGTAGTTCTCCCTCACTGATTTAGGTAGCCCACACAATATTATTTTTTTTTAAAGGTACACCATGAATGTTTATTGAATGAATTAAAATAAGCCAAATCCCAAAGGCCTTGTTTGGTGTTAAAATGATCTTCTATCACATATTTAGGTTTTATATTGAAAGACGTTGGGTGAGCCTGGTGATGGGTATTAAGGAGGGCATGTATTGCATGGAACACTGGGTGTGGTGCATAAACAATGAATCTTGGAACACTGGAACAAATTAAATTTAATTTAAAAAAAAAGAATCCCCCCAAAAAAGGGAAAAAAAAGAAAGAAAGACGTTTATTTGAGAAAGAGAACGACTGAGATACTAAAATTCAAGAACATTTATAGTTTCACTGTGTGACTTCTTTTAATAAGAGCTCACATCCAGTTAATACCATAGATAAAATATACAAAGTTAACAGGAAACCATTTTAAATCCTCTAATTATCTGAAAGAACAAAAGTAAAACATAGTTTCTGTCCTATCTTCCTTAGTTAAAAACATATCTTATGATTATAACAAAAAGAGGAACCAAATAAAGTTATACATTTTAGGGATGGGGGAGGTTTGAGGCTCAAGGAATACAGCAGTAAAAAATTTTGTTGTCTCTCATGTGAAATTATACAAGATGATGTTAAAACTAAACAGTCAAGAAAATGCAGGCATTAATTTTCTCTAGATAGAAAAATTAATATTCCAAATAATTTATCTATTTATCTATTTTGCTTAAGGATCCATACTCTAAGATATGTCTAAGGTTTGTATACAGTAGACAAAAAGCACTAGGTTTGGTTGCTGGGTTGAGATTCTATATCCTGATATTCTTTGACAATCATGTATGTATCTGTGTTCCTAAAATTTTCATTTTAATGTTTATGATAAAATAAGGCATTAAATAAGCCATAGCCTACTTCCCTAAAATGAAGTAGCCTAAGAAATCTAGAAAAATATTCTTTCCTATTATTGCTACATAAACTGTAACATATATGAATACCTAAATACCAAGTATATAGGCTGCGTTATCCAACACAACTACTGCTTATAGCCCCTGCATTACAGGGGAAAGTTTAGAATAATTATGACCTCTCCGAAGAGAAGCCATTCAACTGTAATAATTAGGAGAAATGTTGTAGTCAAAAGAGTTGGTTAACGAAATATTCACTCAAAGTGAAGCATCTGGTTGCCTCACCTTTAGTTACTAATGTGTATTAAATAATCATTCATTTAATTTCTCTGTAAAAATACATTTTCAATTTTGACCACCAGAGGACAGTGTAGGTTTAATTGTGATAGTCTTTGTGTTTAAAAAGTTTGGGCTTCCTTTCTTCCTTTCCCCCCCTGCATCTCTCCTCTGAAATGCCTGTATTTTGTCATTTATGGATTTTTTAAAATCTGAACTGAGAAAACCTATTTTCTATCTCATACTCCATGCATTCGGTTGAATTGCCAATGTGACATCTGTTTTTCAGTCTTGGGTTTTTATTACTTTTTGACTTTAGTATTTAGTCTTTATCATTTAATTTCCTAGAAGTGGAACACATCACAAAATAAATCCATTCTTAGAGTTATGTAAACAGAGTGTGTTGCCTGAGAACATTCAGGGCATAGGAAAATTCTCAAAGCCAGTGCTACCCGCAGTGGTGAATTTGATGAATAAATACTGAGCTAGCAGTCACATTATTCTCTGACCTAATAATGACAGAGAGACATCATTACTAAATCATTAAGCTGAATAGCTTCAGGTTTCTCTATGATGCTCTAATAATTCTTCTTCAGCTTCATTAGACATTTTAGGTCACAAAGACCTGGGACTATTTGCCCTGCTATTTTTGAAGACCTTTTTGCAACCCAGAGGCGGAAATGTTTTCCCAATAGGCTATTAAGTAATCATTTGCTGTAATTGGATGGATTCTGAATATGGATCCTTACGGCTTCTTACCACCACCGAGTGGAGTGGCTTGAGGAAGGGGTGTCCTCAGTTCCTATTTCCTGGGTACAAAATGATGTTTTACTAAGGTAAACGTCTGATGTGAAGTCGGGTACCAAACGATCCTGTTTGTTTCAGCTCTGAAATGCCTAGTGGAAAATTACCAAGAAGCAAATTCCATGGAGATAGGAAAGTTGGACGTGTCTAAAATACTCAAATCATAAGCTGAGATATTTTCCAGAACCTTCTTCATTTCTCTTCATTTACACAACAAAAGTCATTTCAAATCCTGTCTCTTCACTGGTATAATCTTAATTGTGATGCTTCTTATTGAGGACCTCAGGTCTGAAATTCAAAATCACATATATGTGTTGTCCTGGTAATAAAGCCGTCAATTTTAATGGGAGTGTTACAGATTTCTTAAATAAGTGCTAAGAAAATATATAAAAATCTAAATCTCACAACATATTCCAAGAGATTTTTTTTGTGCATTTTATAAGGGGGGTTGGGAAGCCAATTGGAAGGCAAGTTGAAATTAAATGTTTTCTTGTAGGAGGGATTTTCTGCAGAAACCAGGCTTTCTCTACATGCTGCGCCATTTTATGTAAATGCGGGTCTCTTTTCTGTCGCTGTTGCAAAAATTCAAAATGCCTAATTATTTCTGAATTTCAATGCTTTGTGGAATTGATTTCTCCCCCTGAAAAGATGTTTCAAAATCATAAATCAGAGGAAGACAACGTAATTTCCCTCAGTTTTTGTGTGGTTTTACTAGGTTCTGTAGCCCCAGCTGTTTGACTTACTATTCAGTCAGGCGAACTTTTCACAAAAGTCTCACAGAATCCACCAGGGCTTTCTTATGGCCCATCCTTAGGCAGTTCAGTTGTGGAAGAGAGAGAGAGAAAGAGGAAGGAAGAGAAGAGGGAGAAAAGCACATCAACATAAATTATTATTCACATTAGCTGGAGTTTACACTAAAATTTCTTTAGAGAACAAGAACTTGTTTTTTTTATCATAACTTATGATGCCCATCTACATTCTCACTGAAACAGACATAGATTTTGTTTAACTTGGTTTACCAATAAAATGAGTTTATTTTAAACAATGAGAAAAAAAACAAAAGTATAAAACAAAATAAATAGTGCCTTGATTCATTCATTCTCTCCCAATCTGTCGTTTCTATCTTTCACACACACACACGGTTTTAGAGATTATTTCTTACATCTGTTACTAAAAAACAAAATGCTGTCATTAATATATTTGTATATTTTGTGTATTTCTGTGTATATGTTTATAAGACATATTCCTAGTAGAATTATTATATCATAAGATAGTTACACATTTTAAATTTTGATAGATATAGCCGTAATACTCTGTGAAAGTTGTAATTGTATTTTAACCCTGCTAACAGATTTCTCTGTATTCTCAAAAATGATTTTTATCAGTTTCTCAATTATTTACCAATGTGATTTGATTAAAAATGGCATCTAAACATCTAAGTGTCTAGGTGTGTATTAGTTTGTGAGCAGAATTGATCAATTCTTTCTACGTATTATTGACTCCTTGTATTGCATTTCTCTGGAAATTTCTTCTTGTTCCTATCTCTTGACAATTTTTTCTAGGAACTTTGGGGACTTAAAATGATAATTCATAGGATCCTTTTGTGTATTAAGGGAATTAAACTCTTTGCTTGTTGTGTACGTTTTGGTAAATAATTTTCTTAGCTTATTTTTCATTTTGCTTTAGTTGATGATTACCACCCATTTAATTCTTACAAGGTAAAACATATCAAGTGTTCCCTTTTAACAGATTATGGTCACACTCTCAAAATAATTCTTATCAATCTCTGTAATTTTTCCTGACACTTTTATTTACATGTCTTATATTTATTTTTTTAAAGACTTTATTTATTTATTTGACAGAGAGAGATCACAAGTAGGCAGAGAGGCAGGCAGAGAGAGAGAGAGAGAAGCAGGCTCCCCACTGAGCAGAGAGCCTAATGCGGGGCTCGATCCCAAGACCCTGGGATCAGGACCTGAGCTGAAGGCAGAGGCTTTAACCCACTGAGCCACCCAGGTGCCCATACATGTCTTATATTTAAAGTGTTAGTTCATATGGAGTTAATATTAGAGCAAGGGGTGAGGATTTACCTATGTAATTTTTCCAAAAACCCCTTAAGTTTTCCCAGCACCATTTGCTGAATAATTCTGCTTTTCTTCAATGTTCTGAAATGTTTTTAATGTATGCTAAGTTCCTATAGATACTTGATCAATCTCTAGATCATGTAATCATTTTTTGCACTAGGACAAGGAGTTGTACTAACTGTGTCTTAATAGTACATCTTAAAACTGGTTAACGTTTTTACTGTTACTCCTCTTCCCTTTCAGGTTATTTCTCTGGTTATTCTTATATGTTTACATTTCAAGATAAATTTAGAATAAGTCTGTCATGTTCCAAACAAACAAATAGCAGCAACAATACATCTGTTTGTTTGTTTTTTGTTGTTTTTTTGTTTGGGGGGTTTTTTTAAAGGGGAGGGAGGAGCAAAGAGAGAGAATCTTAATGGGCTCCATGCCCAGCATGAAGCCTGGCATGGGGCTTGATCTCACAACCTTGAGATCACAACTTGAGCCAAAACCAAAAGTTGGCCACTTAACCAACTGAGCCACCCATGGGCCCCCATCTATTGGTATTTTGATTGGATACCATCTAAATCTATATATTTAATTCTGGGGTGATTGACATCTTTCAAATGTTTTTTAATATATTGGTTGTGCTACTGCATGATTTTATATTTTATTGTTACTGGTTTAAAATGCCAGTTCTGGGAGGAAAAACAGTTCTTGCTTTTTTTTTTTTTTTCTTAAGATTTTTATTTATTTATTTGACAGACAGAGATCACAAGTAGGCAGAGAGGCAGGCAGAGAGAGAGGGGGAAGCAGGCTCCCCGCTGAGCAGAGAGCCCAACATGGGGCTCGATCCCAGGACCCTGAGATCATGACCTGAGCCAAAGGCAGAGGCTTTAACCCACTGAGCCACCCAGGCGCCCCAGTTCTTGCTTTTATTTATCAGTTCTATGATTTGTTTTTTATATATCTGTTGTAATCATTTTAATCCTATTTTTAATCTGAGTTGTTTTTTTTTTAAGATTTTGTTTATTTATTTGACAGAGAGAGATCACAAGTAGGCAGAGAAGCAGGCAGAGAGGGGGGCGGAGAAGGCTCCCCGCTGAGCAGAGAGCCCAATGCGGGGCTCAATCCCAGGACCCTGAGATCATGATCCAAGCCAAAGGCAGAGGCTTAACCCGCTGAGCCACCCAGGAGCCACTGAGATAAGTTTTTAATTCAGTATTTTATTCTATCTCCTATAGTAAAGTATAAGTACTTACATCTAGTAATTTTTCTCTGAATGTAGCTTTAGACAAGTCACCTAAATTGTGACATATCTAATTTTTATTTTCATTTCTAGATATTCTGTACAATCAGTTAAAATATTATGTTCTTCACAAGAATAATTAAGGTAGCATTTTGAAATTTTCAGGTGGTTGAGGCACCTGGGTGGCTCAGTCCATTAAGCGTCTGACTCGTGATTGCAGTTCAGGTCATGGTCTCAGGTGAGATGGAGCCCTGTGCCCAGCTCTGCACACAGTGGGGAGTCTGCTTGAGATTCTCTCTCTCAGCCCCCACCCTCTGCTCTTTCCCTCTTTCTCTCTCTCTCTCCCTCAAATAAATAAATAAATCCTTAGAATTTCCAAGTGGCTAAAGTTTTTAAATTTTTATTTTTGTAATTTTTATTCCTCATAAAATTAATGTAATCCATATTCTTTCTAGTTAATAAAATTCAGTGAAGCAGTTTTTGTGCACTAAGGTAGAATCAATTTCTATAAATGCTTAATGGAAGCTTGAAAATAGATGCCATGACTGTTCTCAAGCATTTAAATTCCTCATAAGCAAATCAAATCAACCTTATTTATTGTCTTTTTCACACCCTTTAAACCAAATAATTATTTTTAAAATTTAGTCTGTCCATTAATGTTTCCTAAAAAGATTGTTTTCCTATTCATCTCCTTTTCTATTTCTTATAGGTTTGCTTCTTGAATTCTGATGTTATACCACTTAGTTCATAAAAATTTATTCCAGTTAGATCTTCATCACAGAAGGTAAAATTTATCTTTATAAAGTTCCACTGTGTATTTTGAATGCACTTTTTGACCTACCTTTAGATGAGTTGCTTATATGTGAACAACATATAACTGAGCTTTGCTTTTTGACCCAATATGAGTCTTTTTATCTGACCAGCGAGTTTATGCTTTATCATTATCCCTACAAATGCTGTCTGGTTTCCTTTCTTCCATCTTATTTTATGTTACTTTTTTGTTTTTCGTAACTTCCCTTTCCCCTTCTTTTTCTGTTTAATCTGTATTTTCTGACCCTCTGTCCTTGTAATTACAAAGCGTGTAGGCTCCTCTTCACTTTTCTGATGTGGTGTAGTGTCTCTAAAAGTGTGAACCACAGACTAACAGAGTCAGCTCGGTTCTTGTCACACAGACAGATCCCAGGCCTCCTGAATCAAGAATCTGAGAGGAGGAAAGTCGTGTTCTCTTCACAAGCTTGCCAGGGTTCTTTTGAACTCCACCCAGTCTTATTTTGCAAAATATCAAACATACTGAAAATTTGTGCGACAAACCCAGGTTTGAAACTTTAAAAGAATACTAATAGAAATACCTGTATCCCCTTAATCCAACTTTAATAATTGTTAACATTTTGCTCCCTTAACTTGTGCTCTCTCTCTCTGTCTCTCTGTCTCTCCTCCCTTTCTCCTGCCCTCCCTCCCCCGAGTTCCGGAAGGCAGATTCCACCAATCATGTAACAAATCATGTCACATTATTTTAACAACTTCAGCCTTTATTACTGAAGACTAGAATATTGTGCTTCATGATCACAATATTATTAAAACAGCCAAAAAGCTTAACATTGATCCAAACCCATTATCTAATATGACATCTGTGGTTGATTGTTACATTGATGGGCACTGTGAACCCCTGAGATATTAACAAAAAAACCCACTGCAAGCAGAGACTAGATATGCATATGCTGACCTGGGCTTGTCCTCATGGAAGGCTGCTGGTGCCACTGAGGACACTGGTCTGGTCCTCTTCGAAAATAAGAGAGCCCGTGAAGAGAGGATCCCAGTCATCCAGGGTTCCCTCCAGCTGCATGAGCGAGTACTAACAATATCAACAGAAGAACCTCCCAAGCCATCCACAGAACCCTGAGAAACAGTAATTATTTAAGCCACTGAATTTGAATTTGTTACACAGCAATAGCTGACACTTAGTCTATATTTAAATTACTCTGATTGTTAAAATAACGTCCCTTATAGCTTCTTATCACTTTTTTGATCCAGATCCATTCAAGACTTACACACTGAATTTAGTTATCATGTTTCTTTACTGCCTTACTATTTATACCTATTCCCTGTTTTAGCTGTTTTTATCTTTAATGATATTGACTTTTTTATTAAAGAATCTCAGCCTGTTGTCTTATAAAATAGTCTATAATCTTGATTTGTCTGATCATTTCTTTGAGAATAGCTGCAATTTAGATATATTGGTCATACTATGATAGTTAATGTGGTAGACTTTCCATTATATAATATCAAGAGAGGTGCTGAGTTTGATAATTTGATTGAAGTGTTTCCTATCAGACTTACACATTATCAGTATTACACAATACTTTGAGAGTTTGTAAATATCCTGTTCCCCCCTATCTTTCACACACTGGCTATAGCACCCAGTGATGATCCCTGCTTGAGTAAATTATATCAGTAACTGCAGAAAGGTGATTTTGTAATTCTATCATTAATTGTACATTTTCTACCCAGTATTATTCTGTGAAAATAAACTTTTCCTTCTCCCTCCCTTCTCTCTTTTTCTATGGACTTGGAAACTTGTTGTTGTTGATGTTGTTCAATGGGTCAAAATCTATTGTAAACATCATTGTTTTTAATAGTTCGGTTCAGCCAGCAGGAAGGGTCCCTCAGTGCCCCTCCATCAGTCTTTGTGTACTTCTTAGCTTTCTGGTACATTAATTCACCTTGTACTTCTCCCACCCAAACCATTATCAATCCTCTCTTCAACGAGATTAGTTCCTTTTACTGGGAAATGACATTTAGAAACCAAGAATTATCTAATTCTCTTGCATACTGGAGAATTCATTTTACTTATCTGTATTTTTCATTTGTCATTTACTTCCCACACTTCTTTTCTGCTGTTTTGTACTATCCAAGGAAAGGTCATGTGTTAGACCTTTCTAAATATCATGGTTTTAATGAGATTGCTATATTTAGATATGCAGTTTGCTCAAGACTATTGTGGGGGAGGGATTGGACCTAGAAAATTATAGCTTTAATTTCAGCAATTACTTTCAGAATTTTTCAGGTCTACTGTGTTCCTGTCCCAGTGAGTTACCTCCTTTCACCTTCTGTTGCTTCCTTTTCAGAGGAAGAAGATGCCCCCGGCAACAGCGGGACTTGGCTCAAAGAGAAAGCATGTAGCTCATAGGTGTTTGTCTGGTTATTAACCTCTGTTCCTCCTTTGTTGTTCAGCAGCATTCTTCTCTGGGCTAAGAGTCTAGATCTGACAGAGTAGAGAGGACACCTCTGTACTTTTCCTTGCTCTTCTGCAGCAAAGAAGAGGCTCCAACAGAGGCATTTCCAACTTTTCCTGTGGCTACCCTCACTCTATTTCTTGGTCTTTATAATAAATAATTTTGGCAAAAGCCACAAGATAACTTCTACATGGCTTCATCTAGCACAGCTCATGTGTTAGTTAGTTAGTTCCCTTGATTTCAAGGGGAAAAAAAAAAAAACATAAACCAGCTTGAGATAAATAGAAATTTATTCGTTTATATAAATAAGGAGAGAGTAAGTGTAATGGTATTCAAGCATGACTTGAAAATTGGCGGGTGCTCAGTCCCTGTCCCTCGTCGCATCTTGTTCTTGTGTCCCTCTGCTCCCCTACATTTTCTAGGACTCCCATTCAGCCCCACATATCCTTGCTTGCTTTTGCTTTCCTTATTCTTATATAGGCTGTCTCTACATGGTAGTGAGACTTCACAAGCAGCTCCAGCTACCTCTCATTCTTGCTCTAACATCTCTTAAGAAAAGCACGTCATGTCAGCTAGAAATTGGAGAGTCCCAAAAGAGAAGGTCAGCCACATGCTTACCCTTGCAGCAATGATTAGACTGGGGGAATGGACTAAAGGGTAAAACAATTGACCACAATATTATAAGGACAAAAAGAACTGTCTTTTTGAGGATATATAAGCTATCTCTGAAGACTCCTAGGAATCATGTGTCAGTAAATTGTAAGGGATATCATAGTTAGAGTTTCTCTGAAATACCACCCATTGGACCCAAAGAGATATTGCTTATATGCTTGGTCTAGGGAAACACTGAATATACTGAGCTAAGCAAATGTGAAAGGAAGAAGGAGAAGCTATATATATATATAGAAGATATACATACATATATTCTGTATATAATGATATATATACAAGATATATGTATGTATATACATACATACACTATATATGTATATGTATATACATACATATATCTTCTATATATAATGATATATATACAAGATATATGTATGTATATACATACATA
>ML100513.1:0-29668 GCA_003697995.1 Taxidea taxus jeffersonii | reverse complement strand
TATATATATATATATATATATATATATATATATATATATCTTCCCTATTTCAGGAAAGAATGGCCTATTCTTAGGATGGCCATACTGTTTTATCACATAAATTTTTGATAAGTATATTGGGCCAACCCATAAGGCTTAGCAAGTCAGGACCTATAATCACTTTACTTTTATCCCATGATTTCCATTGATTGTAATAATAAATTTTTGTATATTCTAATTTATTTATTCCTAGTCATGGGCCTCCTCACTCATCAAAACTCATCAAAATTTTAAAGAGCACTGTTAAAATACAGCTTCCTGAGCCTTATCTATAGAATTTAAGTCCCCAGATCTGAGTGAGTCTGGCTGAATGTGATAATATCAAAGTATCCAATAACTTCCACTGGCCTCTCCTGTAAAAATATTATACTTCCTACTCCACTGACAGGTAGTTTAACCATGTGACCTGCATTGGCCAATGAAATGTAATTGGAGTGAAGCTCTTGTCAGAGCAGAAGTTTCAAGGCTGTTAGTGCTTCCACCTTCTCTTTTTTCCCTATGCCAGGAAGATCAGCAATGTTCCATGTGGGGGCTCCTTCTTCAGCCTTAGTCCTCAAGGGAAGAGGACATGGATCACAGCTACAGCCAGCCTAAAAGATATGTGTAGCATGAACAGAAATAAATCTTTATTGTAAGTAACTATGATTTGGGGTGTATTTGTTTCCACACCATAACCTAGGAGGATGTGTCTGCATCTCACTTGAAAACCCTAATCAGATTAATTATTCATGCTCCATTAATTTTATTCATTGCTCAGTTCTGTTTTTTAACCTAAGCATCTTACACAGGACAAAGTACAGATGATGTGTCCAATTACTATTGACTGTCTTAATTTGATTGTTGTATTTATAGTGTATTAGATTCACTACCAATAATTGACCCTAAATAGTTTTGAGGTACTCTTGCATATTTTTTCAAAAAGAAGGAACACATGTACACTGTAGACAACTCCAAAATAGAGACTATAAAAATTCACACACCATCCCATAAAACTTAGATTAACTACTGTTAATATTTTAGTTAATTTTCAAGTGCTTCCCAAAGATATATTAATTATTTGATCATACTATACAGTATTAAATATCGTTTTCTCATTTATTTCTACAAGAATATTTTCTACATTCTCAAATATGCCGCAAAAACATTTTAATTAATATACAGTGTTCCAACATGTCAAAGTCATAACTGAGCTAACCCTCTCCCAATTGGCTGTTTCCATTTATTACTATAATCAATATTGTTATGAGCACCTTTGTACTGAATCATGTAAGCATCTCTGTTTTCTTATATTAAGGTGTTGGAAGGCAAATTACAGGGCCAAAGAGTATAAACAATTTTAAGACTTTTAATATGTGCCAGGCGCGGTGGCGCTTGCCTGTAGTCCCAGCTACTCAGGAGGCTGAGGCAGGAGGATCGCTTGACCCCAGGAGTTCTGGGCCGTAGTGCGCTATGCCGATCGGGTGTCCGCACTAAGTTCGGCATCAATATGGTGACCTCCCGGGAGCGGGGGACCACCAGATTGCCTAAGGAGGGGTGAACCGGCCCAGGTCGGAAACGGAGCAGGTCAAAACTCCCATGCTGATCAGTAGTGGGATTGTGCCTGTGAATAGCCACTGCACTCCAGCCTGGGCAACATAGAGAGACCCTTTGTTTTAAAAAAAAAAAAAAAAAAAAAAAAGACTTTTAATATGTATTGCAAAATTGTTTTAAAGAGAATTTCTACCAAAAATATACCTATGTGCATTTGCCTTACTGCACATTGACCAGTATTGTACCTGACCCTTATTTTAATCTTTCCAGTCAGATAATCAAAACTAAGCTCATTGTTGCAATTCCCATTTCAAATATGCTTGAACATTGTCCTGTGTTTTTTAGCCATTTGTCTCTTCATATGACTTCTGTTTCCGTAATCTTTTTTTTAAAGATTTTATTTATTTATTTGACAGACAGAGATCACAAGTAGGCAGAGAGGCAGGCAGAGAGAAAGAGAGAGGAAGGGAAACAGGCTCCCTGCTGAGCAGAGCCCGACACGGGGCTCCATCCATGGACCCTGGGATCATGACCTGAGCAGAAGGCAGAGGCTTTAACCCACTGAGCCACCCAGGCGCCCCTGTTTCTGTAATCTTAATGTAATTGCTCCATAGGGAGTTTTATTCAAAGTCCCCACCAACTTGCAAATGAACTTTCAGAATATATCTCATTTGTAAGTTAGGAGCTATTTATATTAGCTACAAGAAAGATAGCACACTACCAAACCCTCCCTCAGTGCTATCCAATAGAACTTTCTGCAAAGTTAGAAATGTTCTGTATCTGCATCATTCAGTATGGTAACCACTAGCCACATGTGAATATAGAGCCTTTGATATGTGGTTAGTGTGACTAAGGAACAGAATTTTTCAATTTTATTTTATTTCAATTGATGTAAATTTTAATTTTAATAGCCATATGGGGCTGATGATTATCGTATTTGACAACACAGGTCTAAACAACTTACTCATCTCAGGGAATGGGTCAGCCTAGGGTTCATACTTGACCTACTAAATCCATAAGCACGAGGGACAAAAGCAAGATCAAGGGGAGAAGTACATAGCATGAGGCAAGCTCAGTATATATGATCAATACATTTCTGCAGGGTTTTCTTTTTTTTTTTTAAGATTTTATTTATTTATTTGACAGACAGAGATCACAAGTAGGCAGAGAAGCAGGAAGAGAGAGAGGGAGAAGCAGGCTCCCCACAGAGCAGAGAGCCCGAGGCGGGGCTCGATCCGTGGACCCCGGGATCATGACCCGAACTGAAGGCAGAAGCTTTAACCCACTGAGCCACCCAGGAGCCCCAGGGTTTTCTTTTTTAATTATTTAAATTCAAGTTGGTTGATATATAGTGCAGCATGGGTTTCAAAAGTAGAATCCAGTGATTCGTCACCCACACAACAATACCCAATGCTCATCCCATCAAGTGCTCTCCTTAATGCCCATCACCCATTTAGCCCAAGGCTCCCAACCCCCTCCCCTCCAGAAGTTCTCAGTTTGTTCTCTATAGTTAGGTCTCTTATGGTTTGTCTCCCTTCCTGTTTCTATCTTATTTTATTTTTCCTCCCCTTCCCCTATGTTCATCAGTTTTGCTTTTTAAATTCCACTTGTGAGTGAAATGGTATGATATTTGTCTTTCCCACTACCTTATTTCACTTAGCACTATACTTCTGTTTCCATCCATGTTGTTGCAGATGCAAGATTTCATTCTTTTTGATGGCTGAGTAATAAATAAGTAAATATATTTATATATACATATATGTATGTATATATATATATACAAAATCTCACCCTTTCTTTATCCATTCATCAGTCAATGGGCGTTTGGGCTCTTTCCACAATTTCCATTGTTGATAATGCTGCTATAAACATGGGGGGTGCATGTGCCTTGGGTTTTTCAATTCAAGTGGTCATGTTACCCTTGCATATTTCCCATGTACCAATCTGTGTGCCAAACGCTTTTATATAATAACACGTATCCCCACAATAAGCCTATAATATAGCTACTATCAATTTTTCCTCCATTTTACAGGTTAAACAGCTGAGTCACAAAGAGGTCAGCAGGCCTAGGAACATAGAGCTAATAAGTGCCAGAGCTAGGGTTCAAGCCCAGCTAGTCTAACTCTGAAATCCTTGCTTTTAATCCATCCACTCCCTTTTATTGCCTGTGGGTATATAATCACCAGGAGAACATAATATGTATTGTACTTAATGAAACCAAGTATGCTATTGCCTGAAATGCCTCTAACAAGAGGTAAACCTTTTATTTCACTATCTAGAGTTAACAGGCTCCCAATCAAATCCCTCCTAAAACCAAGAATTGTTTGTAAATGAAAAAACTCCCTAAAAGAAAGGCAGTCGACCCATACATGAATTAAACTGGCTATCAAATCATGTCCTGAAATGCTTGTCTTCATAGAAAACAAATCTAAGAGACTTCACAGTTTGGCCAAAGAATGGCCTTGTTTAACTTCTACTGAGTGAGCCAAATAGAAGCCATGCTTGGGTTATTTGTCCTGCTCAGGAATTCTGTTCTACAAGATTTGTGGAAGTTGTACTTGTTAATCATTTAAAAGTTCTGTTCTTGGGGGATTGTTTTGGTAAGTTTATGTCATTTCTCATGTGCAATGTGTGTTTGGTGATTAGAATAATGTATCAACTGACTCTTTTAATCTGTTGTTTTCCAAAGAACAGAATTAAGCTACCTTCAATTGGCTCAACAGGAAGCCAATCACAAAGGGAATCAAAGTTTTCAAATGGAGATCAAACTGCTTTGAATAGAAAAATGATTAGAGGGGCGCCTGGGTGGCTCAGTGGGTTAAAGCCTCTGCCTTCGGATCAGGTCATGATCCCAGGGTCCTAGGATCGAGCCCCTAGCATCAGGCTCTCTGCTCAGTGGGGAGCCTGCTTCCTCCTTTTTCTCTGCCTGCCTCCCTGCCTACTTGTGATCTCTGTCTGTCAAATAAATAAATAAAATCTTTAAAAAAAAATGATTAGAAGAGAGATCTATTTTCTTTAATATATCATTCCAAAAGCAGTACTGTCAACATTTCAAAAATTTAAAAGATTTGAAAAAAAAAATACATTGTCAGAGGAAATTAATATAATTGATTTGTAAGCAACTTGTTTCCCTATGATCACATATTCCTTCAGTAGCCGTAGGCCTACGCAAACAACTATGCCAGGCAGAGCTTTAAAACAGTGCATGCTGTGATGATGCTCCAAATTCTGCTAGATGGAACAACTAGCTGATGAGGGACAACTAATGAGAATGCAAATGATCCTTGGACATTTTGGATTTAGAATGTTGTTCCAACAATGTACTAAACCCTACTCATCTCTTAGATGTGAATAAGTTGCAGTTGAGGTTTTGCTTGAACTCTGGAAGCAGAGCTTTGTGTTAGAACGTTATATTAGAATTTGTATTAGAATTAATGCAAAGCATTATGCAGATAGTCATGTTCAAGACCATAAACCTAAGTGTAATTTTCAGTAATAGCTAATAGGAAAAACATATAACTTGATTCCAGAGAGACAAAAGTTAAAATCCCAATCATGCCACCTGGACAATTTTACTGTGGTACTAGATAATTTAATTAACTTCTCCAAACCTTGGTTTCTTTATTGATTATGAAGAACTGCTATTCACCAGACTGCTGAGAAGCACAGAAGTGAGAATGACAAAGTTCCAGAGATTTGTCACACAAAAAGGCAGAGGATGAATGCTTAAGCTGAGAGCCTGGAACACTAGGTGATATCAGCCATCATTAGAACCAAGATGAATTCAGAAAAAGGCCAAACTCCAAATTGGTTTAACCAGGTTGCAAGGGACAAAGCAAATAGCAGCAACAGCTAGAATGATGAAGTAGAGTCAGATGCATGGTCAAAGTCACAATAGAAGAAAGATAATGTACCTGTCAAAATGCCAAATAATTTTTTTTTCTTACTGCTTTGTGCCAAATTCCATATCCAGGACTTTTTAAAGGGTCTGAGAACCATTTCTGACAATCTGAAACTCAGTTTTCGTAATATAAAATAAAAATTTTAATAAAAATCAGCCCTGTCTGGCACATGGTTATTTGGAGGAACAAGGGAAGTAAAGCAAAGGGAAGCATTCTCACGTAAACTAATGTACTGTAACATTAAGTGCTCATTTTTATGTTCTATACTATTATGTTCTATACTGTTCTAATCAAGTCTACTTAAGAGACAGGCTTTGCTTACATCATCATCCTAGAAAATATAAATGTAAGTAGTAGTCAAACTCATAGTTATTCTGAGTATTTTTGCTGCATATGTGAAACAGGATTAGACATGAAATCATGCACATGTGTTTATATTGCTTAGGATTTTTATGTCTCTGATGGGTATTTACTTTTGTTTGTTTGTTTCATAATACATAACTGAGCTTTCCTTATACTATATGAAAGGTCAACAATCATGTATGACAAAGTTGAACATGGAATAATAATTTGTAGTGATTTAGTTGCTTATTGCTTCTATATACCTCAGTACTGCTTATAAGGGCACATGATATAATGACTGATAAAAATAGGCTCTGACACTTTATACACCTGGGTTAAACCCCAGTCCTACCACTTATTACCTGGGTAAATTTTATCATATTATAGCTTTTAAGCTTCAATTTCTTCTTCATTTGTAAAATGGAGAATATCGTCCCTACAGAAGTTCAAAGAATGAATGAAATAGTAGAAAGAGGGTGTCATTGGGTCAATGCTAGTGAGTTGCCCCACCTTGTAGGTGTCCACAAATGGCATTGGTCTCAGTGATTCTATAACAGTTAGAGTCTGGATTTCAGTCCTGAAAGCACAGAAACTAAAAGTCAAGAGACCTTAGACGAACTGGCCTCAGCAATTCTGAGTCAATCTATCAACACAGAAGAGACAAGTATACATTGTTGTATATTAGTTTTAATGAGAACCTCTGCCACGTGAACCCTCTGGTGCATCCCATCCCTAGAAGTACGGTACATGAAAAGCCAACTGAACAGAAAGGTTCTTGCTGAATGAGGAATCAGAATGAGGAAAGTGGATTATTTGATTTAGGCATACAACATAGCCAGTGTATCTTTCTCCACCATATGTCTATGATCGACATACCACCCCCAAAATGCCACTTGGGTATATTATTTTGAGCCTAAGGCAATTGAAGAAAAGCAGATGCAGAAAAGGCTCTCTGATCTCCCCTTTCTACCTAAAAAGTGGGGCATAAAATTCCTGTGGAAAGTATTTCCTCTCCCAGAAGAGAACATTCTTATCAATTCTCATCACTGGAGAAGAGGAGTTAACACCAAGATGAACATCTATACGAATAAACCTACTAAAGTAACACTTACCTTCCTTTAGTCTCTCCCTATACCTGCCAGGCATTTTCCCACAGTACCACCCTACTGCACACACCTGTTCTCTTTGTCTTGCCACATCTCCCCAAGATATTGCTCTTTGTTAAAATGGTATATAAGCTCTCAGGCCCATCTGCTTCTTTGAGTCCTCATTTCTTACCTATAAAAGCTCTCTCTACGTGTACAAATATTAACATCAAATAAAATGGGTATGCTTTTCTCCTACTAGTCTGTTGTTTGTCAGTTTAATGAAAGGCTTAGACATAGAACCCAAGAGGGTCTAGGAAAAGTCTTTTCTCCCCTACAGCTGTATTTGTCATGTTGTCATACTATTCCAGTCCAGAGAGCTCCTGATTCATTCATAGATGGGCGTTCTCAAAATTGGCCTCCACTTTTTGTTTTTCCTCCAAGGCCCCAACACTTTTTAGTTTTTCAAGGTTTTTATTTATTTGACAGTGAGAGTGTGTGTGCACAAGCAAGAGAGGGAGAAGTAGGCTCCCTACTCAGCAGAGAGCGCAACGCACCTGGATCCCAGGACCCTGGGATCCTCACCTGAACCAAAGACACCCCCCCCCCAAATCTCCATTAATAATCAGTTTCCCTTTTGATTGATACAGTACATAAAGAAAGGCATATTAGGGGCGCCTGGGTGGCTCAGTGGGTTAAAGCCTCTGGCTTCGGCTCAGGTCATGATCCCGGGGTCCTGGGATCAAGGGCTCTCTGCTCAGCAGGGAGCCTGCTTCTCTTTCTCTCTCTCTCTACCTGCTTCTCTGCCTACTTGTGTTCTTTGTCAAATAAATTAAAATCTTAAAAAAAAAAAAAAAAGAAAGGCATATTAACCTTCAGTTTTTTATAAAGGAGTCTTCTAGGCCTAGTGCTCTTCTTTCTTTTTAGGGCACTTTTTCTGATTTTGTAGATGAACTCTCAAGAGATGGTCTTCTTTCTCTTCCTTCATTGTTTTTTGTGCATTCCTCAGTTCATGGCCAAGCATTAACTATAATACCTACCTCATACCACCTGGCATTTAGTAAGTATTTGACAAATGCTAGGGTTTTTAAAAAATTTTTCCTCATCATGAGTTTATCTTTATTTATAACATACTCTACATCAAAGAAATAAAGTCAAATTTTGCCTGCCATCTCATTTTTCTGCCATCTCATTATAGTCTCTCAAATGATATTAGCTAAAACTAAAACTACCCAAACTGCTTTGCAGCTGCTACTAAACCATCCTATCAGGCAAACCTCTTCAGTGTTAATAGCATATTAAAACACAGGTCTCTCTGGGGCGCCTGGGTGGCTCAGTGGATTACGTGGCTGCCTTGACTCAGGTCATGATCCTGGCATCCTGGGATGGCACGCCATGCTAAGCAGAGGAGAGCCTATTTCTCCCTCTCCCTCTGCCCTTCTGCCCAACTTGTGCTTCCACTGCAGTGCTCTCTGTCTCTCTCTTTCTAATAAATAAATAAAATCTTTAAACAAATTAAATTAAAGGGGCACCTGGGTGGCTCAGTTGGTTGAGCAACTGCCTTCAGCTCAGGTCATGACCCGGAGTCCCAGGATCAAGTCCCGCATGGGGCTCCCAGCTCCACGGGGAGTCTGCTTCTCTCTCTGACCTTCTCCTCGCTCATACTCTCTCTCACTGTCTCTCTCTCAAATAAATAAATAAGATATTAAAAAATAAATAAATAAATAAATAATTAATTAAATTAAAAAATAAAATAAAATGCAGGTCTTTCATACTCTCTGAAAGTAGAACGTTCCTATGTAAACTTCCATAAATTAAAATGGCATAAAGTGAAGAAGAAATCACCATCAATTTATATGAAAAATGTTTGAGCACTCCCAGACCAAAAAAATTACCATTCTTAAGCTTTTCAGATACCTTAGAACACATCTTACTAACAAATGGACAAAATAAAATTGAGATAAAGCACGGATATTCACAGACATGATTCGGAACTCTGGCAGCTTGACGCTGAGAGGCTGAGTGTCATTCTTAAGCAAGCAGCTTGTTTGGGGCAGGGGGCTTGCTGCTCCAGGCACATGTTGCCTCTATGAGTTGGAGCAAAACCCACACATAATGCTGTTTTTCCTTTTTTTTTTTTTTCTTTTTTGTAAAAGTTAAAATTCCCTTGGATTTCTTTTAGTTGCCAAAAACGGGTTTGTCATCTAGGTCTTTTATAAAAGTGACATGGGGAAACTTCCATGAACTTTCAAAAAGTTAGGGATACCTGTAGTTTCACTGATGATAGGTTTAGGAACTTGGAGAAGAGTATTTTCAAAGGAGTTTTGTTTTAGAGGAAGAGCAGGAAAGATATCAAGAGCAGCTATATTCATAGTATTTGTTTAGTAGTTTGTTTCTTCTCCTTCACCACTTATGTTAAAAAGAGAAAAACAAAATGGATATGGAAAGGATGAGGCACAAAGAGAAAGACATCTTTAATATTTCAAAATCACAGGTAAAAACTACTTACCGTTTTCCTCTGCAGACATTCTTCACAACAGTGATGAATAGTGGTCTCCATTACAATTTCTGCTCATTTGTACAGCTGTTTAACCACCTGCTCCTACACATAAACCATGCCTCTTAACTGCTTCCGTATTTTAAGTGAGAACATTTTCTCCTTTTAGTCTTTGATGTATTGATTAACTAATTAGAAGCCCAGTGGCTGGTAGACAGGCAAGAAACTCTGTGAACAGAAGACCACAAATCTATCAACAGAGGAATAAGCCTCAAAAAAAGAAGCCAGAGCTTTGAGAGGAGCTGGGAGGGCTCAAGACTGGGTAGGTTTCAGCCTCCCACTGAGGTATTCAAGGGGCCAATGCCCCAGGCTGTGGACAGACTACATTAAGCCAGGGTGCAGAGGACAGACTCAGGAGGTCCAAACCTGCACAATTTGAAGCATCCACACTAGGGATGGATAGCAAATAGGTGACCTTAGTGGAACCAGACAAATGGGAATCCGCAACAAGGAAACCATTTACATCTACAGAAGTGTGAAGTCTTTCCTCATGCTGTCACTAGAGATACTCATTATGAAAGGAAACTAGACATTATTCTCCTTATGTGGGCAACTTTTGAGGCTACTTGTAAGTGAGGGAAATTTCTAAATATCTAGCTTAACGATTCTCTGGAAAAAAAAAAAGTCAAATTTTCATTTAGACACTTATAAAAACCTGGAGTAAAACTCTGAAATGTTTATCTTCCCTCTGGAGACAATTACTTAGATTTCCATAGGCAAGAACCCAGAGAAGACCTTTCCTTTTCTTCCCAAATGGAATTTGTTTACATTAGAGAGATGGGCTTTCTCTTTGTCTCTCCAGAGACTGTACTTCTCCTGTATAAGTTCCTAGGCTCCCAGTTTCGAGGTTCCCTTCCTATAATGACCTAAAAATCCCTTTGCAGACACTGGTCTGCCCATGGGGGTCCTCCTCACATTGCTAGAGAAAGGGCAAGAACTGGTGCCAAGGAAACTGATGCAATTATTGCTCTAAGTAATAATAATCTACTTTGATCTAGAAATGCACAATATGAATAAATACAGAAATTAAAAGCATATCATAGCTTTGTGCAGCGGCAGTATTGTAGCCAATGAGGTTTGTCCGAGGCGCGATTATTGCTAATTGAAAAACATATCATATATCTTAGATGGAGAGACAGGTAGATAATATAGAGATAGATATAAATATACAAAATGGTAATATATATTGTGGTAATACTCCTTATTGATGCTCCGTGAACATGTGTAATTTTCAGTGATTGAACTTTGCACCATCACTATTTGAGGGTAGCATATGATATAGAAAATAGTACTAAAACCACAATGGTTCTAAAAATGTGGTTTGATTCACATATACAAGCTTTTGCACTGGAAACCAAAGCTACTCGGGCTATAAAAGAGAGCCCTTACCACCCAAGATAGCCAATGAAATTTCAAGAAAAATAATTAGTTTCTTCCTGGTATTATTAAAATGGCCAAGCATGTTTTGCATAGGTCACTAAATTCTAACTTTTTCCTCCACTTTTTATAGATACTGGCATTATCTACAAACAGTCCCATTCCAGTGTTTTGCACAGAAAGTCCTTACTGGTCTGCTGCAATGTCAAGACATTCAAGGTTTTCTGGGCAGAACATTTGACTGGAGAAATCACGAGCTTGACTGGGACTTACTTGATATAACAGCATATTTTAGAGATTTATTTTCACTGTTGACCAACCAAAATGTAGAGTGCATCTACCTCCTGCAAGCAGTGCAAAGTGAATGTAGTAATAAGGTGATAGCAACAGTGGACACATTTTCTGATGATGTCCTGGTAGATTCTGTTTTTTATAGGACCTGATCATGAACAAACTTTAAGGAACTGCCTGAAAACATTTCGACTATTATGAAGAAACATTTAAAAGACAGTAAAACAGGATATTCATTGAATTAAATGTGTAAATGATTTGAATAGGTGTCCCTGATGATATTACCTCGCAGATTCTGTGGGTATTTGAATTCAGAACCCTTGTTTAAAGTATATGAAAGGAAAAGAAAAACAGTATCTCAACATTAATAGACTATTCTTAACTGCTGTAGCTCCTTCGCTATTTTGCATAACTTGATTCAGTCTTCAAAGACCATTTCAAATAGAGATATTTTTTCTGAAGAAAACTTTCCCTAGGCACTACAGAGGAATTAACTGCTCTCCCAGCAATGCTTCCTTCATTCCGCTAACCTGTTACTTCCCTCACAGTACAAATTAGTTAAGTTCAAACATGGCAGCTGTCTAGACACCTGCATCTTCCGTATGCATTTTTTTAAATCACTAGAATATAACAGATACTTAATAAACATGTATTGATTTTTTTAAAGTGTAAATGCATTTCTTTAACGTTTGTATTTTTATCTATGAATGCTCTCAGACACCATTAAACACATAAGGTAATACATTAATTTTTGCAAGTTAGAAAAGTACAAATTAATTTGCGGACAAGAATTCAATGCCATCCGTGCCACTCTGTGACACCTCAAGCAACTTCAGGAACATTCTAAACAACTCCTCTAGGTTCTATATTCTTTCTTTCTTACCTCCACCACATACTCTTCATGATTATAATCCTGCATGTTATCTTTCTTTCCCTTCTCTCCCTGAGTCCTAATGGTTGACGGCAGAAAAGAGCATCTCTTGGGCAGTGCTGAGAGCCACAAACTGTTGAATCCTGATTTGGAGCATTGCATCGGTCTGACAGAATTAATACAGCTTTCGTTAGGAGTGAATTAGACTTTGGAGAGGCTATCACCCAACATTCCCTGCATGATAATTTTCCTATACTTTTCCGTATTTTTCTAAACTATGGCTTACTGATTTATAATTCATACTATGTATAGTGTTCACTTCAGCAAAACATGATTGTCTTTTATTGTGGAATGAAAGATCATTTTTCTTTTAACTTTGTGTGATTATAACCAATCCAAGTAATTTCCTTTCCGCAAAACATCTCTGATGATAAATACCAAACCGTTCACAGAAGAAGCTCTGTTTCCAGAAGTTTGGAAAAAAACATTGTTATGTGGTATGAATTCTGATAGTTTTTGAAATTGTTCTCAGGAGTTTGAACACAAAGCAAGTTGTATGTCGACATTTAGACAAGCCATTAGAACTATCAGTTCACAGTGTAGAAACACTTCACAAAAAATGGACATTATTATGGATAATAAGTTGTGCTCCATTATATATGGCAATAATTAAGTTGAAGTTGAAGCAAGTTGGAAGATAAGCAGTTGTCCTCTGGCTAGAAACTAAAGACATATTCATGCTCAGTATTTGAGGGGAGAAGTAAGGCTAAAAGGAAGTCTACATTTTAAACTTTAATGCCATCAAAAATTTCCTTCAACATCCTATTGAAGCTTTGGATATGAGAATATTGTATGTCACTCCTTTTTTATTATTCTAAGACCAAATTTACTAAAAATACTATGCATTGCTTCAGTAATAACTTGACATCTTTAAGTGTTTTCTCAGTAACAGTATATGTCATTGCTTGCTATATTTTCATTTTAAATATTTTCATCAATTGTTTTATTTCTATGAATTTTGACTTATTCAATATAGTCTGAGTTACTGAGATGAAAAACTGGTATTTCAAACAACAAAACATATGTGATTTATTTTAATTTCCATCAGGCTTTCAAAAAGAATAGCTTAGAGCTACCAGAATTTAGTGTTTAGCTCAGTTCAGTTTTTCTATTAAGTTTTTTTTTATTTTAATTTCAGTATAGTTAAAATAGTGTTATATTAGTTTCAGATGTACAATATAGTGATTCAACAATTCTATATATTACTTGTGCTCTTCATGGTAAGTGTGTTCTTAATCCCCTTCTCTTATTTTACCAATTCCCTCACTGACCTCCCCTCTGGTCACCTTCTGTTTGTTCTCTGTAGGTAAGAACCTATTTTTTGTCTCTTTTGTTTTTCCCTTTGTTCCTTCATTTTGTTTGTCAAATTCCACATATAGGTGAAATTATATGGTATTTGTCTTTCTCTGACTGACTTATTTTGTTTAACTTTATACTCTCTAGCTCCATCCATGTTGCTACAGATGGTAAGATCTCATTCTTTTCTATGACTTAATATTCCATTATGTGTATGTATATACCATATCTTTTTTATCAATGGACACTTGAACTGCTTTCAAAATTTCGTTATTGTAAATATCATATATCTCTTTGAATTAGTGTTTTAATATTCTTTGGGTAAATATCCAGTAGTGTGTTTACCAGATCATAGGGTAGTTCGATTTTTTAATTTTTTTAAAACCCCTGAAGTATTTTCCACAGGGACTGCACCAGTTTACGTTCCCATCAATAGAGCACAAGAGTTCCTTTTTCTCCACATCCTTGCCAACACTTGTTTCTTGTATTTTTTATTTTAGCCATTCTGACGAGTATGAGGTTGTATCTCATTGCATTTTTGATTTGCATTTCCCTGATGATGAGTGACATTGAGCATCTTTTAATGTGTCTGGAGAAATGTCTATTTATGTCTTCTATTTTTTAAATTGGATTATTTGCTTGGGGTATTGAGGTGTAAGAGTTCTTTATGTATTTTTGGATACTAACCCTTTATCAGTTATGTCCTTTGCAAATCTCTTCTCCCATTGAGTAGGCTGTCTCTTGGTTTTGTGGATTATTTCCTTTGCTGTGCAGAAGCCTTTTATTTTGATGTAGTTTCAGTAGTTTATTTTTCCTTTTATTTCTCTCATCTCAGGAGACATATCTGGAAAAAGTTGCTATGGCTGATGTCAAAGAAATTACTGCCTGTGCTCTCTTCTAGGATTTTTTTATGGTTTCAGGTCTCACACATAGGTATTTACTTCATTTTGAGTTTATTTTTGTGTATGGTGCAAAAAAGTGGCTCAGTTTTATCTTTTGCATGTAGCTGTTCAGTTTTCTCAATATCCTATGTTGAAGAGACAATCTTTTTCACAACACATATTCATCCTTCTTTTGTCAAGGTTCAATTGACCATATAACCATGGTTTTCTTTCTGGGACTTCTATCCTTTTTCACTGACATATGTGTCTATTTTTGAGCCAGTACCATACTATTTTGATTACTACAGCTGTATAGTATTATGTGAAATCTGGAATTCTGATATCTCCAGCTTTTTTTCTTTTTCAAGATTGTTTTGGGAAAAAAAAAAAAAAAAGATTGCTTTGGCCATTCAGGGTCTTTTGTAGTTCCATACAAGTGTTAGGATTATTTGTTCTAGTTCTGTGAGGAATGCTCTTGGTATTAGTTCAGTTTTCTTTCAGGTGGATATATTGTCTTCAGAGTTTTATATGTTAAATTAAAATCATCTTAATTTAATTTTTCTAAATTAGTTTCTACATTGTTTCAATTGCAGTCAATCCAGGAAGCAAGAAAACAAAGCATAAACTCTCCCTAACCCCTCTACTGACATGCAAAATGTTTCTTAAGTTCCCAAAAGTTTAAAGGATTGAAGTAGCATAAAGAAAAAAATATAATAAGGAGTAACAGAATAAAGCAAAATTCCAAAGTGCAGAAAAAGACTGAAGTTATTGGTAAGTAAAATTAGTAAGAATGCCATTGAAATTAACTAATGCCATTAAAATTAATTAAAAGAGAAGAAAACTGAACAGAGAAGAACAATAAGAGAGAAGAAAATGTGTACTTACTTGCATGGTAAAACGTTACAAAACATTAGCAAAACAGTCTCCGAAGTTGGTTGATTTAGAACTTGAGGGTTACTTCATACTTTACTGAAAAGAAATTATGAGTTGTGAGTTGTGTAATAAAGCTACATCTTCATTTTGTCTACAAACCTATAATGCGAGGAAATTGGACTATACTATATTTAAATCTCTTCAGACAAAACATACCATTTATTGATAGATTCTCTTCATGTATATCCACAACATGTGAAGATGTTCAGGATGCCAGGCCAAAATATACCACTTTGATATATTGATTACTTTGAGCTGAAGGCATTTGAGAAAGAGCAAATGCAGAGAGATTTTTCTGAACTCCTTGTAGGTGTTTAAAGACAGAACCTTGAAAAGGAACTCAGTTGTCATCATCTCCTCCCCAGGAGTTTCACCAAACAGAGAAGACTCCTCTTATTACAGGAGAGGATGCTAGAAGTTGACACCACACCCAGATGAACTTTGGCCCCGGTGATCATACTTCTTATCTGCCTGCCTCTCTGCATACTTCTCATCTGCATATTTCATCATATCTTTTAACAAAATGGTAAATGTTAGTAAGCGTTTTGCTCTACCAAATTAATTGAACCCAAGAAGAGGGTTTTGGAACTTCTGATCTGTAGCTGGTTGGCTAAAAGCACGGGCAACAACTTGGGCTTGCAGTTGGCATCATCCTTTAGGGCCGAGGGTGGGGAAGTCTTGTAGGACTGAGCCTTTAACCTGTGGAATCTGGGGCTGTCTCTGGGCAGGTAGTGCCAGAATTGATTTGAATTGTAGGGCACTCAGCGGGTTCACAGAGACTTGCTTGTTATTTGCGGGGGGAGGGGAGACCTCCACACATTTGGCAATCAGAAGCAAAATGTTTTATGTGACTGTAAAGGAGACACACAGCAGAGAAAGTCATAGTCAGGGAAAACCGAGGTATTCTGGGGGGAAAAAAAACTGAGATTTTTCCATTTATAGCTCTTTCATCTCTGGAAAAGTACAGTTCAAGCCATCTCTACAAATTACATGAAATCATTTGTTTTGGTTTTTCCCATCATTCCAAGTTCATAGTCATCAGATGCAATCCTGAGATCATAAAGATTGAGCTCTGCTGATCATTCTCATAATACAAAGTAAATTTTATTAGACATGAACCTGGAAATTATATCTGGTATTAAAAATAATTATTAACATCAGAGTATTTAAAAATGACATTTTGGGGATATCTGGGTGGCCCAATCAGTTAAGTACCTGTTTTTGGCTCAGGTCACGATCCCAGGGTCCCGGGATCAAACCCTACATCAGGCTTTCTGCTCAATGGGGAGTCTGCTTCTCTCTCTCTCTCTCTCTTTCCCTGTGCCTCTCCCTACCACTGGCGCTCTCTCTCTCTTTCTCTCATATAAATAAAATCTTTTTAAAAAATGACATTTTGGGGCGCCTGGGTGGCTCAGTCATTAAGCATCTGCCTTTGGCTCAGGTCATGATCCCAGGATCCTAAGATCGAGGCCCACATCGGGTTCCTGCTCAGCAGGAAGCCTGCTTCTCCCTCTCCCACTCTCCCTGCTCGTGTTCCCTCTCTTGCTGTGTCTCTCCCTGCCAAATAAATAAATAAAATCTTAACAACAACAAAAAAATGACATTTTGGTCTATTCTATAAACCAAAGCAACGTGTGCATTTCTAGCCTTTATCAAAATAACATTAACTGCAAAGATAATGTTTCACTAAATTACTTTCTGCCTCACTTACTAAAATGTAAAATGATTTCTGATTTGGGTCGTTGCCATTCATAATAATCTATTGTAAGGAACTTTTATTGCGCGAAACTTCAAAAATGTCTAAGCGCAGACAATGTGCTATAAACATGTGAGCAGGCAGGTTTTAATTTGGACTCAGAGTCGTTTGTTAGCATTTGAAAAACAGTGATCAGAAGCCCACATTGTACAGATAGCTCCCCCAAGTGTTTCAACCTTCTTTTTCTCCAATGCTAAAGGGGTTGTTATTTAACACAAGGAATATAAGACTTTTTCCTCACTGGCAGAATAAACGGTCAAGACGCGGGTCAACTAAACATAGTATACAGGTACCTCGACTCCTGCAGAAGGATTTAGCAAGGCTAACAGCCAACATCCTCAAAGCCGTTCTCTCAGCCTAAAGACTGCTCTGAGTCTTTTGTATGTCCGTTCTGAAAGACCATCCCACCTGATCTGACTTGAAGTTCGGCTGAACAAAACTGCCCCCACACTGTTGCAATCGCCTTATGAACCTTCCACTCGCGAAGCCTGACAGAATGCCTACAATGACGGTAACCTGGGACGTCAAGCTTACAGACTCTTTGTCCCTTTTTTCACCTCTTTGCTAATAAATACTTATACATGTAACAGAATTTGGTCTAAGACAACAGGGGTTGTCATACCTCACCTGTAAGCAAGATTGTGGACAACTGTAGCCCTCAGTGACCCTTAACTTCTAGAGGTTACCAATATCTACCAAAATAATGTCATTATTTTGGCCCAGTTGTCTCACAGCAGTTTGTAATAGAAAGTCTCCTGCTAAAATCTTTTCAATAACCTTGTAAACATTATGGTATTGGGAGACAGGTAATAATATTTCAAAAAAGTCTGGAGGGGCTTGGCCCTGAATGCATATTGATGGCAGGCAGAAGGCTAGAGGTCTGGGGGCACAATATAGGCACAATGGTAGAGACATTGAGAAATTTATGATCCAGTGGGAAAATAGTTGCTTAAATATTTAAGTATAAGACAACTTGATGGGTATAAAGACAGAGATATGCAAATAGAATTGGGAGTGAGATAGTTCTTAAGATAAAGAAAAACTTCCTGGATAAAGAATATTTGATTCAAGTCATAATGGAAAAAATAAGACTTAGCCGTGAAAAGTCAAACAAGAGGGAAAGGGTTTATAGTGGCAAAGACATAAAAGACAAACATCACATGATCTCCCTGATATGAGGAAGTGGAGATGCAACGGGGGTGGGAGTTAAGGTGGTAGGAAAAGTAAAAATGAAAGAAGATGGGACCGGGAGGGAGACAAACCAAAAGAGACTCTTCATGTCATAAAACAAACTGAGGGGGGTGGGGGGAAGAGGGGTTGGGAGAGGGTGGTGGGGTTACATTATATGTTTAAATAAAGCTTAAATAAAGTTAAAAAAAAAAAAAGACAAACAGCATGTTGTGTAATGAGGACCACAAAGAGTTAGGTGTCCCTGGGTTGTGAAATACTAGGTGGGCAGCTATGAAAATGAGCAGAAGAGCCATAGAGTCTGGTCATAGGACTATGAGTCGCTTTTGAAAAGCTTGGTGCTTAGTCAAAGGTTACCAACTTTTTTAAATATCAACACCCGTTTTTAATATGGATGAATTTAGGGCTTCCACGTCATCATTAGTATACTTTTACTATTATATGCATTTAAAAATACACAAAATCAGAAAGTTACTGCAAATTCGCTGACATTTAGGAGTTTATTACTTATATTATGAATCACAACCTGTATCTATAAGCTTTTGAGAAATAGTCGTGGATACAAGTGTAAGAAATATTATTTTTTCAGTCTGTAATCAAAGATTGCAGTGGTTATTAAGAAGGGCACTTGCTGCGTTGAGCACTGGGTATTATATATAAGTGATGAATCACTAAATTCTACCCCTGAAACCAATATTACATGATATGTTAACTAACTAGAATTCAATAAAAACTTGAAAAAATAAAAGATTGCAGCCAGCGTAGATCTGCAAACATTAACCACAATTTTTAAATGTTCCTGAGGGTCTATGGGCCACAAACCACACTGCAGCTCATTAAAAGTCAATGAAGGCTTTCAACCCCAAGACAGAGGTGGTCAGAACAGCATGGTGTAGCCAGACCCCAGATATCAAGAGTAGAAGGAGAGTGGGGTAGCTCTTCACTTTGAGAGATCCTGAATGCCGGCAGCAAAAAGTGAAATGCTCAAGAGTTAACTGATAGATGGAAATAGTGAAGGAATGAGAGGACTCAAAGCTCAACACAGGAATTAACATTAACAAACAGGAAGAAATTTAGAACGGCAGGTGGCCATTTGCAGTGATGTGAATGGACCTAGAAGATACTATGCTAGGTGAAATTCGTCAGTCAGAGAAAGAAAAATACCATATGATTTCACTCATGTGGAATTTAGGAAACCAAACAGATGATCATAGGGGAAGGGAAGGAAAAATAAAATAAGATGAAGTTAGAGGGGAAGGCAAACCATAAGAGAGGCTGAACTCCAGGAAACAAACTGAGGGTTACTGGAGGGGAGGTGGGTGGAGAGACACGGGGTAAATGGGTGATGGGCAAGGAAGGCACTTGATGGAATGAGCATTGGGTGTTTTATGCAACAGATGAATCACTGAATTCTATCTGTGAAACTATAATGTTAACTAAATTGAATTTAAATAAAGACTTTATTACTTTAAAAAGAATGGCAAGTGGTGAGTTTGTTTTGGACCTGCTGATTAGAGCTGATGTGAAGTAAGAAAATGCACAGCAGGCAGTTAGATAAACACTCATAAAGTTAGAAGCATCCACAGCACACAACTAGGGATAGCCTAAAATTTATGAGACCATGAATTGTAGAAAATACCAAAACTTGAAGGGCTAAGGAAAAAAAGTGAAGGAGGCAGAGAAGGAAAAGAAGTATCAAGGAAAACCAGGAAAGTCTGGGACCACAGAGTTCACTGGGAGGAAAGAGTTTGAAGTAGGAAGGAATGGTGATATGTGTTCAGTGCAGTTCATTAAGAATCATGAATCACAGTGGGCTGCGGCTAGGAAGTGAGAAAATGAGAAATAGAGCCAGAAGCAGCTTTAGAGATCATCTAGTCTATTCTAAACCTCTCATTTTGCAGGTAGGAAATTGAAGTTCAGAGAGATTTGGTGTCTAATTCATAATGAACTGTTAATGGCAGAGCTGGAATTTGAGCCAAATCCTGTAATAGAAGACAAGCACTCACAAAACTGTTATTAAAGTCTGATCATTAAAATTCGCTGAGGTCAGTGTCCGAGTTTTCTTATGATAACAAGTAAAGAGGGACACCTGGGTGATTCAGTCGGTTAAGCGTCTGCCTTGGGCTCAGATCATGATCCTCAGGTCCCGTTGGGCTCCTTGCTCATCGGGGAGTCTGCTTCTCTCTCTGCCTGCTGTTCCCCCTGCTTGAGTACTCTCTCTGACAAATAAATAAATAAAATCTTTTTTTAAAAATTCAGATAAAGAAGTTACAGTCTTTTTATAAAAATACTGACTTTTCCAGGGATATATTGGCCTGGGCATATTTCATCAACTTCAACTCATTGGTGTTGCCTAATTTGCAAATCTATACAATTTGCATAAGGTATTTTATCTCAACACATGGGCACAGGAAGTCTTACCACTCCTCTGTGCTGGGGGTTTGAATTCTGGGATTAGAACCTGGCATGGATCTATCTCTAGTACTTTAGCCCCCTTCCAGATCCAACCATGATGACAGCATACTCCCTTGGTGAGGAAAAGACTTTTGTATCCATGAGACAACTAATGGACAACGCAGAGACCTGCCAATAGTTAACCATAAGGGCTGCTGAACTCTAGGAAATAAACTGAGGGTTGCTAGAGGGGAGGTGTGGGGGGGGGGGGTAAGTGGGTGATGAGCATTAAGGAGGGCACGTGATGTAATGAGCTTGTGCATCTTATCAGTTTCAACTCAGTGTGTGTGTGTGTGTGTGAATAGATACTTTCTATATCAAATACTTTTATATTGAGTAAATCCTTATGTGGCAAATCCCATGACAAATATAAACAGTTTGGTAAGGGAAGGCCAAGTTGGTTTCCCGTTTTCATGGCAAACCTGTGACATATTGCAGTCACTCTAAGTTTATACCTTATAGCTTTGATAGATATTACAGAAATTAAACATTTTAACTTTAAAAGTTCAAATATCTTACATTTCATAAGGTTGAAACAGTTTTAAGTCTTCCTTTTGGAATGGTGTTTGTGGCCTTTTTAAAAAGGGGATTATACAAGTTCTGTTTTCAGTCTAGAGTAGAACTTAAACAAAGATATGTATGAAATAATCCTTTCAGAAAAGTTTGTTTTTGTGTTTGTTTGTTGTTGTTTTTTTTTTTTTTTTTACAAGAAAATTAGTTCTTGTCTACAGATTCTGAAAATGTGTGGAATACAACTTACAAAAATAAGCAACCTGGTAACTTTCAGGGACCAAAAACATTAGAAATGTAGTATAAAGGATGTTTTGCTTTGGGTTTCCACTGATACAGTGAAAGCAGCAAGAGTCAGTGGTGCTTTCTGTTGCGTTGGCAGTGAACGTGGTATAGTTTTCAGAGAACGAGGCTCTTGCGGACTTCAGTGTAGTATTTACTGTGAAGTAGTAATAATAAATGCAAACATTTTGTTGAAATTCCCCATAGCCTGTCATAAAACTCTGATTTCTCTATTATTGTATTTTAAGATAACTATGAGATGATAAAACACATCATAATCAGGACCTATAGAGCCATTGGATAAGTTATTTCCAATTTCCCTGGGCTTTTTTAGGCTTAATAAAAAATAGTTTTAATTCAATCGAGGAGGAGAAAGATATCCAAACGCAGTACCCACTTAGATGTGAATTGGGTAAGGTTTCACAACTACCTTAAAGATACCTAATTTAGTTCCATATGTTGAAATGCTCAAGGTCTAAAATGATGTTCAGCTTTTAGAGGAACCAGTGTGAGGGGCAAACATCAAAACCTCGTCCACACAGAGAAAATGCCATGGCTTTAAAAATTTATTAACTTACACAAATCAAACCAGACATGGCAAATAGCACTTTATTTTCCAGTGTTACTTCACTCTTGGCATGAAATGAGATAAAGTCCCAAACATAAATGGTCAACTACACTGACCTCGAGACCAATGTCACTCCTGAACATTTCTCTGTATTAGATGGAAAGCACTAGTGTTGACTCCTTACCCTGTAAGAGGCACCACATTGGATGTTATGGGATATAACATCCCCACCCTGTACTCAGGGGAGCAGCCACAGCATGTTCCAGGAGCTAAGGGGCACTGTGAGCCCGGGCAGTGTCTCACTGCTGCCAAGGCTGATGTACCAGGTCAGATCACTTTGCTTCACTTACTTGTGTCATTATCTTTAAAAGATAATAGTAGGGGCGCCTGGGTGGCTCAGTGGATTAAGCCTCTGCCTTCAGCTCGGGTCATGATCTCAGGGTCCTGGGATCGAGACCTGCATTGGGCTTTCAGCTCGGCGGAGAGCCTGCTTCCCCCCTTTCTCTGCCTGCTTCTCTGCCTACTTGTGATCTCTGTCTGTCACATAAATAAATAAAAATCTTTAAAAAAATAATAGTAGTACATTACTGTAGCAAGTGCTCCAAATACAATTCAGATTTCCTGAGGGAAGGTACAGGTTCTCTTTGAATTGGTCCACTAACAGAATTTTCCTAATCTCATTTTTTAAAAAATAATTTCCTTTTGGACCACTAGGAAGATGTCTTGGAAGGATGAGGGATTTATTAGAAACTTTAGGGAAATTTTTCTTTCCAAAGACACTTCATTGATACCTTTAAAACCAGGAAAGTCTATTTGAAAAAATAGATTTGGTCAAACTGAAGCAGTTGTCTTAAGTTTGAGGCCATCCGTAAAATTCTGTTAAGAACTAAGCAATTTATGGATTCCTGGGTGGCTCAGTCCATTAAGCATCTGCCTTTGACTCAGGTTATGATCCCAGGGTCCTGGAACTGAGTCCCACATCAAGCTACACAGCGGGGAGTCTGCTTCTCCCTCTCACTCTCCCTTTGTGCTGTCTCTCTCTCCCAAATAAATGAATAAAATCTTAGTAAAAATTAAAAAAATAATAATAAGAAGAAGAATTAAGCAATTTATTTCTCTTGAGATACAAAGTTTGAGCTAAAGACTATTCTGTTCCATTTTTATAATGCAATGAATGAGAATAAATAATAGTAATTATCATTGTAATTTCCTAAGATAATAAAAATATAATAACAATTTTTTGAGGAAAATTTTAATTTTTTTGAAAGAAGTTTAAATATTACTAAAAATGGAAACTATTGCTAAATGCAACAGCTTTATCAAGGAATTTTTACCTTTTCAGTTAATTGGCTAATCTAAATTATAATGAAACTCTTGGTAGTAGCTATGACCCCTGCTAAGATATTATATATTGAAAAATAGATGCATTTGGAGGAATAAGTTCTAACCTGGAGGAAACAAGCACCACTGATATTCTCAGTGAATCTGGTTTCCCCTTCATCAGTGGATTTCCTATTGACTTGGTGAGCATGGTATCTTCCAGATCTTCCTGAGGATAAATAATCACATTCCTACTTCTCTCTACCTATCCCTTCCTGCCCCATCTGCCCCAGCAGTTCTGCTCTCTTACTTCTTTTAGTGCAGCTCAAAGTTTTCCAGGTTTCTGGGCTCCAATCTAGAAGATATTCCAACAGCTCATGGCAGAGTGTTGAAATCTGTGCCATGGAAGGATCTCCCATATTGACAAACTCCTGTGTATCTACTGGGGGCTCCCAAGACATTCTTAATAGTCTCCTGGTTCCTGCCAATACAAACAAACCAAGTCCTGCTGCTCATTTGGTCTCTAATCTTTGCCTCTGATGAAGACCCATCACTTCCCTCTCCACGCTGTGCTGGGATTTGACTCTGGTTATTCTTTTAGTAGTCAGGAGTGGATAAAAGGACTAATGCTGAGAACAAGCACTGTGTTTGTGGTCTTCATCCTCAAATACGAGGAAAATGGGCCTCCTTTGCAAAGGGCTTGAGGGAACCTATATATTCAAGATTCTAGAGTACACCTATTTAAGTCTACCCATCTCAAGTCCTAGAGTCCCATTGCTCCCAGAGAACAGCCCTGAATTTGATACAGGAGACTAACTCAAGCTGAAAATTTAACCTCCTCTAAAGTCTTTTCCAATAGCACAGTTCAGTCCCATGCCCATGTTTTACATGGCCCTCTGGTTACAGAAGATGAAAGTCTCTTGACATATTGTCAAAAAGGTTTTTTGAACATCACACTGAACCTGAAGTTGTTAATTAATATATCTAAGCCTACCACTTCTCGCTGGCAATAAATGATTTGCAGTTAGCAGTAGACCTCCAATTTCACAGTCCTTAGAATTACTATTCTCCCCAACCCTTTCAAATGCTTAAGAAATTACACTATCTAGTGCATCTTCTTTCACCTCTATCCCATCCCAATCCACCACAAGTGAAAGTCTGTGTAAATGTTAGCAATACAACATTCTAGTGACCATCAGCTTTTCACCTACCACCCATAGCAGGATCCTTTTTGCAACCCCGTTGAGACTAAGCAAGTTCCATCCTTACAGTCTGTTTCATAGGCTCACTCCTAGCCAACTGTCTTAGATGTGGTTTCCTAGAAGCAGATTCTGAGAAAAGGAATCTTGTTCAAGATTTACTGAGTGAATTCTCAATAGAGGACAAAAGGCAGGCTAGGGCAGGGGGAAAAAGCAAGAAGAAAATACAGTTTCAGCTGGAGGCTGATTTCAGCCTGATCTCATGGGGAAACTCCAGAGTATAAATCACCATAGAGCTCCCCCAACTTGCAGTAAGAAGACCAGGCTTTTGTGCTCTATTGCTTTTCAGATATTGGCTGGGGACTGCCCTTGGAGGATGATGCATAAATTTCCAGGTAACCTGGATCCCATCATCTGGGGCATTTCTTTAGAGAAGAGTAGCTATGAGCTCCTGACAGCCAACATTCAGGACATCCGAGACATGGGTGTGTTAGTGAATAGAAAGGACCTGGGCACAGCACTGCAGCACACACTATGACCACACTTCACATCTGGATTACTAAGACTTGCTACCTCTTCCATTTACAGAAAATCACTTGCTCCAGAACTGTCCTTTCCCAGCTACAATCTTTCCCTTCAATGAGGAAAAGACCACACACGCAGCCACCACAAACAGAAATCCCTGCAACTCTGTTACTGTATGTTTTGAGAGCCAAGTTCACCTGTTCCAACTACATCCCAAAAAAATGGATGTTCTCTACACTGTCTCTCTATATGGACCAAAAAAAAGTAGCTTTTGGTCCCTGGGGCCTCTGCTAGCACTCCATCCAGCACGGGGATGAAAGTTTCACAACTCAGCTTGCCAACAGAAGCAATACAAACAGCAAACACAGATCCTGTTTGAGTCCATCTGACTGAGCATAAATCACTGCCGGAATCTAATTGCAAGGACCCTGGGAAATATAGATGATGTATAAGAATGCTGCTTTGGGGATGCCTGGGAGGTTCAGTCAGTTAAGCATCTGCCTTTGGCTCAGGTCATGATCCCAGGGTCCTGGGATGGAGCCCCACACTGAGCTCCCTGCTCAGCAGGGAGCCGGCTTCTCCCTCTGTCTCTCCCTGCCGCGGCCCCCACCCACTACTGCCCCCCCACCCCATCTTGTTTGCACGCTCTCGCTCTCTCTCTCTCTCTTTCTCTCAGTCTGTCTCAAATAAGATCTTTAAAAAAAGAATGCCACTTTGGCCTCTTCATCCTGGAAGGAACCCTAAAAAAAGAGATTAATGGATGGTCAACACCTGCCAACCAAATCCATGTCTGCCTACTCTTATTACTCAGCATCTATCTCAAAATACCTGAACTTCTAAACAAGAGTACCAATAACAGGCTGATGCCTATGCCTGGGAAACATGTCTTCTCCATTTTTATATGGCTCAAAATGGCTTAATTTTGCCTCAACTCTCAGGTCATAGTTGAGCTATATAGAGTTCTAGGTTGACAAAGATTTTACATCAGAACATTGAAACTATGATTTCACTGTTTTGTAGCTCTGATTGCTGCTGCTGAGAAATATGCTGCCAATTTAATCATTGTTCCTTTAGAAGTTAGCTGGCTTTTCTCTTTCTGATTAAGTTTTTCTCTTCTTGATATTCTGCAATTTTGCTGTGGTTTTTCTGGATGTAATTTATTTTTCTCTTTCCTGTTGGATCTTGGTGTACTTCTTCAACCTGAGAGCTGTCTTCAGTTCCAAGAAGTTCTTCTGAGCCATTATCTCTTTTAATACCAAGCTCTGCCGTATTCTCTCCGCCTTTTTTTTTCCTGGAATTTTATCAGCATAAGTTGGTGTATCTTTTTATTTTATCCTTTACAGATCTTAGCATCTCTTTCATATTTTTCACCTCTTTATCTCTGTATGCTTAATTTTTCTCTATTTTTTACCAGTCTTTCCATTAACTTTTCCAATTCAATGATTACACTCTTCACTGAATCAGTTGCACTTTTAAAACTTATATATTGATGGGCTATTGCTGGCATGCTATGTATGGTCTCTCAGGTGTTTTATGTCTACAATATTTGTGCAGGCAAAGTCTCTCACTTATTGCATTCTCTGACTGTTCATGGCACTTGTTTCTGTTTGTTGCTTGTAATTTTTAACTAGATATGGGGGAGGAGTTAATTTTCCAATGTTCCCTGGGTTGAAGAAGAATCCTGCTGAGCAATTTTGAGTGTTGAATTTTGAGCCCTTGGGTCTCCCAAGTCTAGGACCAACTTTGTGTGCATTTTTTTATCTTGGTGCTCTGAGTCATGTGAGGAGTTCAGCTCCAGCCTGCTGCGGACACAGAGCCTACATTGAGTCCCCATTCTCTTGTCAGGCCCACGTGTCACATCTAACGCCCTGAACTGAGTTTCAATTCCCTCTCCATTCATTTGCCTGAGGAGTCCCCTTTCTTTGGAGCTCTAGTATATATTTAAAGATTTTTGTTTGTTTGTTTTTGCTGTTGTTATAGTTTATTTGGAATTTTTATGTATTGAAACCTGAGAAGGATCTCCCATATCTGCTCAGAATATCATAACAATCAAAAGTACTCTGTCAATGCCTTGTTTGTCTTTCATAAACCTAAGAAGAAAATAAAAGGGCAATGTCAGCATCCCTCTGGCAACTTGGTGAAGCAGAATTAACAAGCAATAAGCAAACACGTAAATAACAAGCAATAAGACATTTTTCCTTAGTTGATATTAATTTGTCAGTTTGTGGGTAAGAGATGGATGCTACCTGAAGAAATAAAAGGATTCTCATTATTACTTTATTTTCCCTTAACACATCCATGATTGTTACTGGTCCAAATCTTATTTGAGGGGGAGAAATAAAAAGTCTATTTATGCCAAACACATTTACAGTTTCTTTTTTAAAGATTTTATTTATTTATTTGACAGAGATCACAAGTAGGCAGAGAGGCAGGCAGAGAGAGAGGAGGAAGCAGGCTCCCCGCTGAATGGACAGCCTGATGTGGGGCTCGATCCCAGGACCCTGGGATCATGACCTGAGCCGAAGGCAGAGGCTTTAACCCACTGAGCCACCAAGGAGCCCCCAAACACATTTACAGTTAAAATGCAGGTGCTATACTATCTTATGGTAAAAAAAAAAAAAAAAAAACAACTAATTCCTTTTCATTTTTTTTCTTTTTATTTATTTTTTCTATTTATTTTATTTTATTTATGTGACTAAAGTCTTTGATAAACAAAAAGTTAATAAAAATAAGCCCCATTGCTGGAATTCCCTAATATATTAAAAATATCTTTCTCACATGGAGAATCCTTTCAACCCCCTTCAGCACTCCACCTGAGCCTTCTCCGTCCTCCCCTGTTAACACAAAAGACACCATCCAACATCGCTTCATCTTCACAGAGCCTTGTCAGCCCAGGCCCAAAATGGCAGCTGATCAAGACAAAACAGGCAGCCATAGTGCATAAAGACTAAGGGTGTTAATTTCAGGGGCCACTGGCCTTCTTCCTACAACTGCATTGAGAAGCTGAGATATACAGTCATACCAGCTGAACACAGACTTCTCTGTGGTACTGAAAACTAAGGAAGAGGACCAGAGGGAGCTCTCCCTCCACATGACATCAAGTGGGCATTACTGGTTTCCACTTTAAAAAAGAGCTGAAAGAGTCATTAAGTTTGGATTCCCATGGGCCCGAGTGTCCCTTTGTTTTAAAACCATTGTTTTCATTCTTTGTAGAAGTTAATTCTCTAGCTCTTCTTTAGTCTTCTGAGAATACTAGGATCAAATAAAACAGTAAGGGTCTATGAGGGAACTGGAGACTCATCTTCCAAAATTAGTTTCTTCGAACAGACAAAAAGCAGAATCAGATCTATAAATACGGAGAATGATGGTTGCCAGAGGGGAGAGGGTTGGGGGATGGGCAAAATAGGTAAAGGGGAGAGTGAGATACAGGCTTCTGGTTATGAAATGAATAAGTCATGAAAATAGAAAACACAGCATAGGGAATTTGGCCAATGTATTGTAATAGATTTGTATGGTGCTAGATGGTAGCTACATTTGTGGTGAGCATAGTATAATGCATGGAGAAGTTGAATCACTTCACTCTAAACCCAAGATTAATGTAATATTGTGTGTCAACAAAGACTTTAAAAATGTTTTAAATTAGCTTCTTTGTTTTGACTTTAATCAGTTTAAGATGCACTACAGATGTGCTAACATTCCAGAAAAATGTTCCCAAATGTAGTTTAGCTACTGCTATATAATACTAACTTAAGGAAGGCTTTGCAATTAATACTAAGTTAAGGAAATGCCTTTGCAATTAAAATGAAACATTTGCTGTTGTTGTTGTTGTTGTTGTTGTTAATATAAGCCATTACGTGAAAAATTAAGAAATTTTTTAGAGGACATAGTAGTCCTGATTAAGAGTGGAATGCCACATTTTTTTCCTATAAAATATTTTTCTGTATCTTAAGATTAAACTTTGAAGGTACTCCTCTCTCTCTCTTCTGAGTAAAACACACTAGAACTTGAAAGTGGGCCACTTGCTGGGGTTTCACAGTGACTATGTGTACTCTTTGAAAAATGCAATTTGAAAATATGTCTCCACCAAGCTCTAATTCTGCTGATTGTTTTGGAGATTTTTTACTTGGGAGCAAAATTTGGAGATTTTTTACTTGCCAGTGGATTTAACGTTCATGGACTCTATACTAAAGTTCACCTCCTTGAAATGTGTGTATATGATTGGCCAAGAAGGTCTCAATAGATACCAATCAGAAGCTGAATCTCCCACCTGACTATTGATTCAAGCTGGACAGTAAACCTCAGGAAAGCACTGGAATGGATTCAGCTATATTTAGCATGTATGGACTCAGAGATGGTTCTAGACAGATTAATAAAAACTTTCCCATGATAAACTCTAAGTTCTGGGATGAGTGTTGAGGGCTCACTTACCTCACAGAGCTTACCTTCCAGTGGGTAAGACAGAAAATAAACAAGTCAACAAAGGAACACACACACACACACACCAAGAATGTCAAATAACTCTCTGATCTAAGTCTAAGGTATTGTGATGGTGAAAAAAATAGGTGAAAGTAAGGGGCTATTTGAATTGGATAATTAGGGAACAACTTCCTGAAGAGGGCCTATTATCTAAGGCCTATCAGGAAGAAGTTAGCCATGAGAAAATCCAAGGGAAAAGTGTTCCAAGGGGGAAAAAAAAAAAAAA